>JAVGWX010000002.1:104057947-104263026 GCA_036924085.1 Ariolimax columbianus
TCAAGCTCCAACTGAGCAATCGCGTGCCGATGGTTGCCAAACACTACTCCCAAGGGATAGAGATATATGTAATAATCATTGGCTTCCTAGAAGATGACAGCCAGAATGATACACATACAGACGAAGTGACCAGAAAATGTGAGTCACAGACATAAACTGTTGAGACGAATATATTGATCTATACACAGGCGAGTTATGAATGTACGAGTATGCTCCAGGGGTTTTCAGAACATTTAAGAAGAGCGCTACAATTCAAACCGTATCTGGGATCAAGATGCTGAGCAGCGCATGAGCTGCAGTGGTCAGCGACCCATAGCTGACTGCTAGCGTCAGGTCCAGCGAACCATAGCTGCCAAGACCATTCTACACCTCCACGCGGTGATCCTGGATAACAGGCTGCAGCAGGGCAGACTGGGTAAAGAGAAGGGATCGAAGAGGGAATGCTAACCCGGTACTAAAAAAATGCTTGCTGAAGTCGGATGTGTTGGACCGAAAGGTGCAAATATCGCAGCCAAGCTATACACTACGACACAACGCATTTCGTTCTCTGGACTATATTTCGCTACTTAAGCCTTTTCAGGGTTTGGTAGTGGGAGATTGAGAACGAACGAAGAAGAAGAAGAAACCGTATCCGTCACATTTATTTTCTCTCGTTCGCCTTATTTCTCTATTCGCTAAGGTGGTATGCGTTGCATCATGTTTTTATGTTGCGCCTGTCGGCCCAGTGCACCCGACTTCGGCATGGATTTTATGTAAGGATCTGCTACCTTCTGCATTTTATAAGGGTTTGCTACCCCGGGGTAACCACGGGTGCTGGGATTGGGGAGCGAACCCATCACCTGGCCGTGAGCCGTGTCACTTAACCAGTATCCAACGCCGTCCACGTGTCCCCCAAACGATCTTCTAGGCATTCCTGTGAGTTTCCATAATGCTATTTGTCTTGTGTCACCTTTATTTTGTATTATGACAACATATAGTACAATTTAGATACACACTGGAATCTTAGTCTTAGTCTACCTGTACGTCTACTGGGGCATATGCATCTGTCCTGGTCCAATCTCTGGCACGACCTGGGTGTAGCAGACAGGAGGACTTCCTGATTAGCGGGCTAGGTTTGAGCAGCTTATAACTTCGTTGCGTTGAGACAAGTGCCGCGAATGATGGTTAACCGATGTGCGAGTCTACCTTAATAGACTCAAACACTAGAGCAAAGTAGACCCACAGCCTGTTAGGCGATATCTGTGCTGCTCTTAACAAATGACCTAACCATATCCCGTGTTATGCTACGTCACACAGTTAGTCACCTCCTACGACATGCTCTATGTGGGGCAGTGGTGCTATTCTTGTCCTTGTCATACACAAAGACCCTGCCAGATCATTGCGGGCACTGTAATCGTAGTGTTTAATCAGGCAGATGAGTACCTAATGCCAGGTAGCTAAAGCTGTCATATTGTTCTGAAAATGTATCTGGTCGGCCATATGAAAAATTGCCTTTTTATGTATTATATGGTTTTCCTTACGGGCTTTCATTTGGCTATTAGAAATAGGTTTGTGGTTGTTTCTTTCCAGCAGCTGACTAGACCTGAAGATTAGATATACATGAACCATCATATCAACAAAGCCGATAAAGATAAGCGCGGCGATGGCACGAATTGATGCTGGCCCAAGAGATGGAACTTCTGGGGGGGGGGGGGGGGGGGAGGGGGGACCTGCCCAGGACATAATCTACCATACACGACATGGAAGTCGCCAAACAGACTACAAAATGGTGTATCACGGTGCAAGATGAATATGATACGATGGGGATACACAGACGTTGACACATGTAACTGTGGGGCAATATATGACTCAGACACCATCTGATAACCTGCTCCAACTTTCAGGAAACACACAATTGGGGCGATATGCTGGAGGCAGATGACAAAGCAATCCATGCCGCTGAATACTGGATGCATGATGGATGACATGGTGCTTGTAAATGGAAAGTAAGTATCATGTCAAACCACGGAAAGTGTATACGCTTATAATAATATAGACACATATGGCTCAGATGATACAGCGAAAAAAATTCAATGAGCGAAAGCTACGTTACGACCAAAAAGCCTTCATCTGTCACAACGGACAGCACAAATTACAATGAACGATAACAGTGATGAGGAGCTTCAACCAATGAAAATTGAATTCAATAACACTTGACAGAACGACGAGATAATCTGGACTATGCTGTAAACCTGTCGTAAAATGGGGACAAGTGTTACTCTGGTAACGAGAGAGGAGAAATAGAAATACATATCACGACCGTGGGTTACAACCGGTAAAAAGTGAGACGACAAAAGAAAAAAGAAGAACTGATGACTTGGTTCTGCTGTCTTACAATCACAACACGATACACAATTAAATAAGTTGTCTTGACAGCATGGTCACACACATTGGGACTGACGATAGACAGAGCAATAACTAAGATTATGAGAAAACAGAAGCATGTCCTGACAGTCATATCAGGTTGGGAGACTAGACAGTATACTTACTATATGAGGTGGATTCGTATATCGTGGTAACAACGTAGACAAAGTAGGAGGAATGGATAGAGTGACGGGGTCGAAGATGCGACAAGAAATAAGCTGACAGACGCCAGCAGCTCATAGCTGGTTGTTTACAACAGAGTCAGTAACCCATTGCTGTTTACGACCTTATTCCTTCTCCAAGTGAAGGCTCTGAAATAGACTGCAACCACGCAGCCTGACTAAAAGATTATGGATCGAAGAGGAAAGGCAAGCTTGGACCGAAAAAGCCGTGCTGTAATGTGTCGGAACGAAAGGCGCAGACTTAGCAGCCTAACTGTAAACACAACACGTCATAAAGTCATATTCAGGAAGAACGCCGCTGAAGAAAAAGATTGAGATTTCTTATTAAGAATAACAAACGCAAGAGTGGCTTTAATTGCGTTGAGGAATTTATGAAAAATTAAAAAAATAATTAACCCACCACAAAAATTCACATTTTGAACTCCAATATAAAGTCTGTTCCATTGTATGGCTGTGTAAACTTGGAAACAACGAAGAATGCAATGGAAAAGGTTGAAACTTTCATCAATGAGTGTATGTGCTGCAAAACTGCTTTAGTAAAGGTATGCTAAAGTCCCAAATGCAGAACTGTGAGAAGGATTGGGAACAGATATCAGGTGCACTTAACTGGTGTTGGGTTGTACACACACTGCGGAAAACAGCTGACATCAATACAAGACATTCTCTGTTTTGGAATACACAAAGCAAGAGAAGTAGAGGCAGACTTAAACATTCATAAAAATGAGTGTTTCCGACAAATACAGAGGTAGCCGAAAAGACGTCAAAAGCCCAGGATTGGAATATTTGGAATTGATTTTTTGAGGACCTATGTTTCACAGAACGCTAACATTGATTGATTCATTCACCGATGAACACATATTTGTCCGAATCCGAAGGAGCGGGGCCTGGAATGTATAGTTATGATAAAAAAAAAAAAAAAAGGCACTGGCCAAATCTCGATTACAAAAATAGAAAAAAATAGGAAGAGAAAAGGCCGGACCTTGAAAGCGTGTGTGTGTGTGTGTGTGAGAGAGAGAGAGAGAGAGATAGAGAGAGAGAGATAAGCAGAAAGAGAAAGATATGGATGCAGGGAGAGAAAAAGAGAGAACGAGAGAGAGGAAAAGAGAGAATAAGAGAGAGAAAATAAGAAAAAAATAGAGAGAGAGAAAGAGAAAGAGTGAGGGAGAAAGAGAGAGAGAAAGAGTGAGAGGCAGAAAGAATGAGAGAAAAAAAGAGAGTGACAGATAGAGAAAGAGTGATAGATAAGTGATAAAGAGATATAGTTCGAAAAAAGAGAAGTACAGGGAGTAAGAGACAGAGAGAGAAAGTGCAAGAGAAGTAGAGAGTAAACGAGAGAGAGAGAAAAAGAGATACAGCGAGAAAGAGAGAGAGAGAGAGAGAAATAAAGAGATAGAGAGGGAGGAAATAATAACATTTTGCAAACTTGACGGTTGGTAGGTGCTGTTTACATCAGAATTGACGTCATCATGCGCATCGTACGTATGTTCACTTGGTACAGTTAGGTCCGGTTCCATTTGAACACGCCTCGTATAATTAATAATGGTTTATCGATTCAAGTTTTGTACAAGGAATAATTAGAGACTTGAGGCCACATGATGTAGTACAATGCATGAGCTGACAGCAGCGAGAAACTCACAGCTGAATGAGGGTCAACCAACCATAGCTGACCAAGATTGAATTCCACACCCCCCCCCCCCCCCCCCCACCTTGTTGGCTCTGGAGAAAGGCTGGGATAGCCACTAGAGCAGTCTGATCAAAAGAAAAGGTTCGTGGTGGGAAGGCAAACCCGGTGCTTTACAACGAACATGTTAGGCCAAAAGCGCAGATATCGCAGCCTCGCTGTAAACTACGATACAACGTCCTTATTAGAATGAACGCCGAAGAATAAGAAGAACAACAGACAAGGACAGCAGCACAACAATTGGTAATTGGGAATAATGCTGCGCCGACCATGGATAAGAAATAAGACATTCAATGATTATACACTTCTAAAAAATAATTTTAAAAAGAAGTCTGAATTCTAAAATAATAAGTTTCTTCTTCTGCGTTCGTTCTTAATCTCCCGCTACCAAGCCCTGAAAAGGGTGTTGCAAGTAGCAGGATGTAGTCCAGAGAACGGAATGCATTGTATCGCTAGTTTACAGCTTGACTGCGATATTTGCACCTTTCGGTAAGACACATCCGTCTTCGGCATAAAAAATAAAATAATAAGTAAAACAGGTAAGGCTCATTGGACACACAGGCATTAAAATTGGGGGGTTGTGGTTTGAGTTCGAGGAAAGCTGAACAAAACTTCGTTGCAACAGGAAAGATCGAGGATAAGAGAGATTGAATTAAAAAGAGAAAACATATCTAGGCTTGGATAAAAAAATTAATAGGGGAGGGGGGGGGGGGAATAAGACGATAAGTTAAGTTCTGAAATGTTAAAATAACAGATGAGAGTGTAGAGAGCTGATCATTAACTCAGGATATCTAACAGTGATAATGATTCTTCTCTTTCGTAAATGTATGTAAGGTACACGCAATATACATTGCTTTTCTTTCGTAGCTTATTTGCCTCCTGTTTACGCTAAAACTTGGAGGCCAGTTGCGCATAAGACATGAGTAATGTATGCAATAAACGTGACCCTGTTTGCAATAAACAAGGCTACTGTTTGCGATACACGTGGATTCTGTCTTTATCTGATAAACATTATGATGATTTATATGATTTAGGTCGCTGCTTCGCGTATTTATGTTTGTCTAGAAAAGAGAAACATTCAAGGTGATTAATACACGTATACAGGTTTATAAGATAACTAAAGGAAAGGATATACTAGATTATAACACGTTTTTCAAAGTACAGCCGACTACAAGAACAGGAGGACAGAGCTCAAATTTATTAAAGATAGGTCTTGATTAAATATTAGGGAACATTTTTTTAGTCACAGAGTGGTTAATATTTGGAATGCATTACCATAGAAAATAGCTAGAGCATGGCCATTTAATTCATTATAAAATAGATTGGACGAGCATATTTATTTTTAGATCAAGGGTTCGATCCCCATCACAGCAACGGACGTTACCCCGGGGAAGCAAACCCTTAGTAAATGGTGGAGGAAGCAATCCCTTACATCACATGCATGCTGAAATTGGTTGCAGTGGGCCGAAAGGCGCAAAATAGAAACCACAGTGCAACGCACACCGCTTTGGGGATTAGAGAAATAAGGCGAACGCAAAAAAACAACAACTTCCCCCCCCCCCCCCCCCCCCCCCCAAAAAAAAAAAACACTTCCCCACGCCGTTTAACGACATAAGTGGACTGAAGATAGATAGACAGACAATACACATTATTTCAATTTTACAATATACATTATTGTCTTTCATAACACATCTAATTCTCTGTCGATGTACACCTAATTACTTTCGCGATAAACTTAATTGTCTTCCACGACGTACCTCTTTGTCTTTCGCGATACACGCCGCCTTGTTCGCGATATCCCGGCGTGTTCCGTCGTCCGGTTTTAGAACCACTACAAAATGAACGTAATGTCACATAATAATGATTAAAAACACGTGACACGTGCCATTAGAAATCTAACGCAAAAACCTCAAACCGAATCTAGCTATTAGACACGCTTAGAAAAACCGTGCTGAATGTGCCATTGTGAAGCGCCATGCATGACTGAGTTTCTATGTAGGTCGTGTATGTTAAAGTCAGGCTGTGCAACTCGCAGTTTGTTGATCAATGATTTGCATTCCACGAAGTGTGTTAGAAAATTATAATATTAATATTGATAGTAATAATATTAGTTGCCCATCGCATGCGAAGCTGGAGACAGGATATGACTTATGCTGCAATACGTGTTCTCATACGCATGTAAAAACCAAATCTCGCACGGTAAACGTTGCCGCTCACGAGGCACACATGTAAGAAGTCGGCTGTAGAGTCGTCTTGCGTTCTATTCCTTCGAGCGTCTCCCTTCTTTGAGCCTCGACGATAATATTTCGCTCTGCTTGTTCGATGCTAGCACGCCGGGTAGAGTTGTTCTGTGCAACCATCTTCCAGGAGGTGACATCAAAGTTGTGGCTTTCCAGACATATTTGTTCGTTGGATTGGTCAAGAGCTCAAGTGGTTAGTTCGTTGGGTTGGTCAAGAGCTCAAGTGGTTAGTTCGTTGGGTTGTTCAGGAGCTCAAGTCGTTAGTTCGTTGGGTTGGTCTAGAGCTCAAGTCGTTAGTTCGTTGGGTTGGTCAAGAGCTCAAGTCATTAATTCGTTGGGTTGGTCAAGAGCTGAAGTCGTCAGGTCGTTGGGTTGGTCGAGAGCTCAAGTCCTTAGTTCGTTGGGTTGGTCAAGAGCTCAAGTCGTCAGTTCGTTGGGTTGGTCTAGAGCTCACGTCCTTAGTTCGTTGGGTTGGTCAAGAGCTCAAGTCGTCAGTTCGTCGGGTTGGTCAAGAGCTCATGTCGTCAGTGCGTCGGGTCGGTGAGCCCGTGTATTTGTACAATCATTATAATATCAGCTATCCACCTGGCTTGCGGCCGCCCTCTTGCCTTGTAGCCATATCTACCAGCGTTGTAAGCCATCAGTAGAAGTTGGTAAGTGTGTATTCTCATGAGATGACCAAAACAACGTATTGTGGGCCTGGAAAAGTATTCTGCATAAGATTGAATATACCGACCATACTTCGAATGTCGTTTCGCATTCTGCCTTTTCTGGAAAAACCGATGACCTCCCTCAAATACTTCATTTAACAAGTCGAAATTTTGCTCTCACGCGCTCTGGACATTCCATGTTTGGCATTGGTATCACAGAGTCGGCTGTTGGTTTGTTGCCAAACTAATCCTCTGGTGCCTACGCAGTGGTGAAAGCTGATGCTTTCTAACGCTAGTCTTGATTTCCCTGTCGATCCTACCGTCTGCAGAAAAAAACCGCCCAAATACTTGAACTTATGGGCCTATTCAAGAACAACATCATGTTCATTTATGTTGAGTGATCCACGTGTTCTGCTGTTTGTGCGTTTGAAATAAAACGGCACAATTTGTATAAAAGTAAAGTCACACACAGGCTTACCGTCTCATCATATTTGGTTTTGTATCTGCTTACGTAGGATAATTTGTCTGCTTCTTCGCTGTTTGCTCTTTTCCACCTTTTGCTATCTTTCCATTAAAAAATGGCTGTTAGTGTGCTCGTATAATAATAATAAAAGCCGTCCATCGCAAGCTATGATGACAACAGCAGTCAAACATGTTGTGTTGCACATCACCAGTGTGTTCTGGGGTGGCTGTATAGTCCAATTCTTGCACGGAAAATCCTTTCACATACGTAGCATTTAATGTCAGAATTGGACATGGGCGTGTCAGTTATTTCGTCTTTTCGCAAAGTGGTTTTTTTTCTGTGCTTTGGAGGCCTGGCGTTCCTCAGCAATGGAGGTGCCTCTGATGGTGGTTCTACGCCATACCTTACGGTCCTGTACACGGCATTCCCATGATTTGCATCGATGCTGAAGCGTGTCAGAAATACTTTGAGGGAGTCTTTGAAACGCTTCTTTTGGCCACTGCAAAGCTGCATTTCATGCCTGGCTTAAGCTATGGGAGACCAGTCCATGATGGAGTTCAACGTTCCGCTTAACTGCACACTAGAATTCAATTCAGGTTAACAGTACTCAAGGACCTTTCTGCTCGGACTGAAGTCGACTTCCTCCTACCCGCCCCTCCCTCCACCGTAGGTTACACGATATCTCTCCAAACCTCGTACTCTCAGCACAGCAAAGGTCACGCACACCAAAAGGTGGACACAATCAGAAACCTCGGCGGCGGATACGGAAAAACAGGGAGGAGTTTGACACGGACAGACACGGAAAGCCTGACACAAATATTGGTTTAATATCACCCTCATTCCAAGGCAACGGAGTACTCGGCTCCACCTGGGGAGTCTGTAGGGGTTTCGGTCGACACGCTACACCTGAACACAGCCTCCGCACTTGGACATGGTAGTGGTCGATCGACGCAACGGGCCTTTGACGCATACGCTAACATTATTATTGTTTTTATTAACTCAACTTAAACGTTTTTATACTGGTTTAGAAGACTCATCCGAGTCTGTAGACAATCAGTCACATTTGCATTACCCTGCTTTAAAAGCTATGCACATCCAATCTATTCTTAAATGCATTAACTCTCTCTGCCTCCACCACCTCCTGGAGAAATGCATTCTAAGTATTCACCACTCTCTGACTAAAAAACGATTTCCTAAAATCCAATCTGGACCTTTCTTTAGTTAATTTGTATCTCTGTCCACTTGTTTGTTGGTGGTTGAATTTTGAAAAAAAAACTTGTTATAGTGTAATTTAACCTTTCCTGTGATTATCTTATAAACCTGTGTTAAGTCACCTGGAAATCTTCTCTTTATTATATATCGTATACATCTGATAGTTGGTGAGTATACAACTGTTTCGTCCATTTATCTGCGGCTGTTTGATCGTCAAATGCAAAACTGTTTGTCGTTTCCCATGAAGCGGTCTCGTCGCTCATGAATACCTGTTTGTCTGTGTATGTACATGTCCAATAATGTACGTGTGTATGTCAACTAATGTACAATTATTTATCCGTTCATGTACATTTGTTTATCCACTAATGTACATATATTGTCTCTTCATGTACAGCTGTTTATCCACTAATGTAAAACGGATTGTCTTCTCGGATATTGCTGACGGCCCGCTCCAATATGGCTGACTGCCCGCTCATGAATGCCTGGCTGTCGTGTCCGCCCAATGCCCTCTCATATTCTGCTGTGCGCTCATGGACTAACGTACTAACGTAGGCTTGTTTATGTACACAGCAGTGCCACCCCCCTCCCCTTTCCCCATCAACACGCTTTCCTCGTTTCAAACGACTGAATAACGATTATATGCGGTGTCACGTACATATGTCATTGCACCGATCAGACAATCGGGTCACGTGCAGTTGTAGGGCAATCGAATGCGTTGATAACGAGCATTTAGAGGACAGAACGGAGATGATGAGAATTTGGAAGGAATGATAAAGAGAATGAAATAGGATGAACAATCAGCGTTAGGTTAATGATAGTTTGGGTATAGCTGAAAATGTGGGTATTAGATGAATATGTGGGTATTGCTGAAAATGTGGGTATTAGATGAATATGTGGGTATTGCTGAAAATGTTGGTATTAGATGAATATGTGGGTATTGCTGAAAATGTGGTTAAAGGTGGAAATGTGGCGATAGCTGAAACTTGGAATAGCTGAAAATGTGAGTATAGCTAAAAATGTGTATATAGCTGAAACTGTGGAATAGCTGAAATGTGGATGAACTGAAAATGTGGGTATAGCTGAAAAATGTGGTTATAGCTAATAATATGGTTATGGCTAATAATGTGGTTATAGCTGAAAATGTGGGTATAGTTGAAACTATATGTATAGCTGAAAATGTGGCTATGGCTGAAAATGTGGGAACAGCTGAAACTGGGGAATAGCTGAAAATGTGGTTATAGCTGAAAATGTGGTTATAGCTGAAAATGTTGGTATAGCTGAAAATGTGGCTATGGTTGAAAATATATGCTTTGCTGTCCTTTCCGTGTCCGAGTCACTACGTCACACATTCTTCCAGTATTCAGCCACATGGATTGCCCTGTCACTAGCACTCAGCAGGTCACCCATGCTACAAGTCTCCGGGACGTTTGGGCAGATCATCAGATGGTCCTGGTCTTGTGTTACTCCACATTCGCATGTTACTTCCTCCCTGTATCCCCATCTTTTCAGGTTTTTCCTGCATCGTGATACACCAGTTCGAAGTCTATTTAGTGACTTCCCTGTTAAGTAGGCCTGGAGATGTCCAGGCGCAGGTTCCTCCCGTAACTGGATCAAAGGGACCTGTATCTGATGTTTCCAACGTTCGATGCGTCGATTTCATGGACTAGTCTGTAGGGGCTGGGTTGACTGTAACAAACTTTAACTTGACTTTAGTCTTGGGCTATCTGATGTCCGAACAAATAGTATCTTGGGTCAGTTACCTGTTTCTCTCTTTCAATCACTGACACGACAGTTCTTCGTATTTCTGGTGGCGTTATTCCGATTATGGCGTATATTTTGTTCAGTTGTGTAGGTTTTAGGCATCCATTTTATTGCTGTATCTATATATTTGACATGTTCAGAGTTCTTCCAGACTGGTTCGGCGTACTCAGCTTCGGAGAATCACAGAGCGATTGATGATGTTCTGATGACATCTGGCTTTGCTCCCCATGTTGCGACAGTCAGTTCTCGTATGATGCTATTTCTCGCATGTGTTTTCTTTTTTCTCCTGACAATGTGCGGCATAGGACAGCGAAGCGGTCCAACATTACTCCTAAGTATTTGGGACCGAGCTGTGTTCTAGATCCTGTCCTTGCCATTTGATCTGCAACCTTCTGTTCGCTTGTATATTTCTGAGATGGTAAGCACATACTTGAGTTTTGCTGGGATTTTGTTTGATGCAATTTTTTGGGTAATATAGAGCAATGGCATCACGAGCGTTTGTCAGTTCCTGTTCGACTTCTTCAAAGCCCGTTCCCTTAACAGCTGCTGCTGTATCATCGAAAAATACGAATTTTATTCCCTCTGTATCTATAGGTTGATCGTTGGTGTATATATTATACAGAATAGGTGCCAGGCCACTTCCTTGTGACAGACTATTCTATTTGTTTCGCCATCGACTTTTTTTTTATCCGCCAAAGTGACGTAGACTCGCTCATTCTGCAGAATACATTTAATGAGGTTTGTGAGACGCCAGTCCTTTGTCATAGAGTATAGCTTAGGAAACAACTTCTGGTGGTTTATGATGTCACATGCTGTGCTTAAGTCAATGCAAGTTACTCCTGGGATCTGTTTACGGTCGTACCCATCCTCGATTAGTTGTGCCAGGTTAAGAATCTGGCCGCAGCATGATCTTCCAGGCCTGAAGCCTGCTTGCTCCTTGATGCGTTTCTTATCTATGGGGGGGGGGGGGGGGAGAGGGGAGGAGAGGGGGGGGGGGAGGGGGGAGGGGGTGTGATACGGTCCAGGATCATTCTTTCAAAGACTTTGTACAGATGGCACAGTAGTGAAACCGGTCGGAAGATCTTAGGTTCTGAATGGGTTTTTCCTGGTTTTAGCAGATCAGCTACATGGAATTTTCTCCAGATGTTTAGAAATGTGCATAGAACCGATGCATGTTGAAAAGCTTCAGCAGCCATGTGATGGTTTCTGATCCAAAGTTTTTTATTTGCCCTATCCTCAAGTCATCTGTGCCAGCTGCTTTGTTGTTTTTCATTTGATGTATTGTATCATTTAGTTCTTGCAAGGAGAAATGTATCGCCAATATGTCATTCTCCTGTTTACAATCTCACTGGTTATTTGTTTGCTCTGCTTTTTGAGTGGTTTTCCCGTTCAGTGGTAATTGCGGTGGAGGGTGTGTGACCTGTGTTATGTTTGAAGGAGCGCTTGCTGGATCATTACGTAAGTTTAAAAAAAATTTCCAGGCGCGTCTATTTTGTTTCATATCAAGGTCTTCCACCAAGTGGCGCCATGTTTGTTTTTGATATTTATATCATAGCTGAAAATGTGGTTGTAACTGAAAATGGGATTATGGCTGAAACTATGTGTATAGTTGAAAATGTGAGTATAGGTGAAAATATGGGTATAGCTGTGATAAAACTGGGGAATAACTGAAAATGTGGGTATAGCTGAAAATATAGGTATAGCTGAAACTCTGTGTATAGCTGAAAATGTGGGTACAGCTGAAACTGTAGAATCGCTGAAAATGTAATTTTAGTTGAAAATGTGGTTATGGCTAAAAATGTAGTTATACTTGAAACTATGTGTATAGCTGAAAATGTGTGTATAGCTGAAAATGTGTGTATAGCTGAAACGGCGTGGTCATAGCTTAAAATGTGGTTATAGCTGAAAATGTTGTTATATCTGAAAATGTTGTTATAGCTGAAAATATTATAGTTAATAATGAGGTTATAGCTGAAAATATTGGTTTAGTTAAAAATATTGGTATAGCTGAAAATTTTGGTATAGCTGAAAATATTGGTATAGCTGAAAATATTGGTATAGCTAAAAATATTGGTATAGCTGAAAGTATTGGTATAGCTGAAACTGTTTGGTCATAGCTGAAAATGTGATTATAGCTTAAATATATTTATATTGGTATAGCTTAAAATATTGGTATAGCTGAAAATATTGGTATAGCTGGAAATATTGGAATAGCTGAAAATATGGGTATAGCTGAAAATATTGGTATAGCTGAAATATTGGTATTGCTGAAAATATTGGTATAGCTGAAACTGTTTGGTCATAGCTGAAAATATTGGTATAGCTGAAAATATTGGTATAGCTGAAAATATTGGTATAGCTGAAACTGTGTGGTTATAGCTGAAAATGTGGTTATAGCTGAAAATATTGGTGTAGCTGAAAATGATTGGTATAGCTGAAAATGTTATAGCTAATAATGAGGTTATAGCTGAAAATATTGGTATATCTGAACATGTGGTTATAGCTGAAAATGTGGGTATAGCTGAAATTGAACTTCATATATAAAAACTGGCTAGCCAAAAAAAACAAAACAACCCTAGAGCAAATGAAGTTATACAAACAATTAAATATAAATATCTCCAAAAAGAATTAATGGTTTCAACGAAAAAAAAATGCACCGAGTAGGAATCATAGCAGTAGGACATGTATTAAAACAAAGTCATACTGTATTATGAGGAACGAATATTGTTTTATGGATGTGAGCCCTGGAAAATTAATTAAGAGAGAGAGAAAACACAGACAGCAGTATAATGAATGTAGTTTTCGAGAAAAATGCTACGCACACCGATTGGGGGAGGGGATGTGTATGAGGGTGAGGGGGGGGATGCACTGTTTGCGAAGGATACTGTTCATAAGCAAATGCTTCTGTTTACGAAGAGAAGCGATTGTGCGTAAAGCGGTACACAATATGGGTCGATACATTTTCACAAGGACACTTTAAATTTGCTGTTGAAGCTAGACCTGGTCGTCCTGTTCAGATTGCAACAGAAGAATCCGTGCGATGAGGGGAAGTGATTAGAGCTGACAGGCGAGCAGCGATAAACAGTGTATCAACTGCAATATAATGATCGTATGGTTTATCCTACATCATAATCCATGTTCTCACATTGGTTGGAGACGTTTTACGAGTGACGAAAAGGTTTAACTTGAAGTGCAGATATGACCCAGACAGCAGACCTAAGACGTCCGTGTTGCAGCTGTTAGTGCACTGATAAATTCATTAGATGGGATCAAGATGCTGAGCAGCGCATGAGCTGCAATGGTCAGTGACCCATAGCTGACTGCTAGCGTCAGGGCCAGCGAACCATAGCTGCCAAGACCCTTCTACACCTCCACGTGGTGATCCTGGATAACAGGCTGCAGTAAGGCAGACTGGCTAAGGAGAAGGGATCGAAGAGGGAATGCTAACCCGGTACTCAAAAAATACTTGCTGAAGTCGGATGTGTTGGACCGAAAGGTGCAAATATCGCAGCCAAGCTGTAAACAACGACACAACGCATTCCGTTCTCTGGACTACATTCTGCTACTTACCCTTTCAGGGTTTGGTAGCGGAAGATTGAGAACGAAAGAAGAAGAAGAAGAAATTCATTAGATAATTGTGTCAATGTGGGTGGGAATTATTTTGAGAACTGAAGGGCAATGTAAGTGCAAGAATAAATGGTTTTCAAGTTCGCATCTAATTTAATTTTTTTTAAATATCTATTTGTGGCTTATAAACTGACTCTCCTCGAATAATAAAAAGAAGACAGACAAGGTTCATTGAACAGATACTAAGGAATGAAGGCCTAACAATCTATATGATAACGGGACAGATCATGGGAAAGTGGGGCATATAAGGTTAGTTAAAGATGATCTGGAATGCCATGATAACATGAATAGGGAAAATGAGGGTATATGATGTTTTGAAATGTTCAGAGGTCAGATCGTTGTGGAAGGGATTGATCATTAACGCCACTCAGCATCAAACTTGATAAGGATTCATTCTGGTGATACGGTTTTGCTACATACGAGAGGGCTTCATATGAAACTCTTGAAAGCATGATACAATTTTGAAAAACCATGCCTTTGTATTGTAACATGTTAATATGGTTGCTATGGATGTCAAAGAGTGCCATCACGGTGCGGACAAACAACAGAACGTCATAATTGCAGCTAATAACAGTGGCCGCCCCACTATTAATATGCACCAAAGAGGAACAAGTAAGATGGAATGAGGGAAAATAAGATTGCCGCGCTTTAATGGCTGCGTTCTTGACTTGCTCCGGTGTTTGTGTCAAGTTTTCTGATGTTTGGTGGTTCCAATTTGGATTATAATTTACAACTCCTTCACCAGGTGGTATTAGGTTGCACATCAGAGTTTGGTCCAGGTTATCACTACTCAAGGATCTTCCTGCTCGGCCTTCCTCCTGCCCACCCTCTCCCTTAACAGGAGGTTTCAACCTCGTATTCTCAGTACAGCAAGGGTCACCCTGACCAAAAGTTTGACACATTCTAGAGGATTCAGCGACGGGACACGGAAACAAACAAGGAGTTTGACACGGTCAGACACGGAAAGCCTGACACAAAGATTGGTCTAATGCACTCCTCGCGGCCCTCATTCCAAGGCAGCGGAGTACTAGGCTCCACCTAGGGAGTCTGTAGGGATTTCGATCGACACACTACTCAAGAACACAGCCTCAGCAGTTGGACATGGACATGATCGATCGACGCAAACGGCCTTCTGACGCCTACGCGAACATTATTAAAGAGGATCAGCGTTCTGTTATCCGTTTTTTGAGCAGTGAAGGGGTGAACCCCATATACATTCATCGGCGAATGAAAGTTCAGTGTGATGATACATGCTTTTCACTCCAGCAAGTGTATGAGTAGAAAAGGAAGTTCGGAAAGGGCGTAAGTTCTGTGATAGACTGTTCACAGCCGGATTAGGCAAATCGAGTAGTGACCCTAGAGCCGATTGCAGCCGCCGTTGATCGATTGAAAATAAAATAATCGATTGACTAAGAATGAAATTGCCGCACATGTGAACATCAAATAAGATTCAGCACATCTGAACATCAAATAAGATTCAGCACATCTGAACATCAAATAAGATTCAGCACATCTGAACATCAAATAAGATTCAGCACATCTGAACATCAAACACGATTCAGCACATCTAAACATCAAACACGATTCAGCACATCTAAACATCAAACACGATTCAGCACACCTGAACATCAAACACGATTCAGCACACCTGAACATCAAACACGATTCAGCATACCATATCACCTATGATGTACTACAGTCCCACAAAATGTCTGTAAGGTGGGTGCCACAGCCAGCTTACTTCAGAATTGAAACAACGACGCATTAATGCTTGTAAGGAATATCGCGGCGATTAGAAGCAGGATATGATGGCTTCCTAACAACAATTATTTCTGGAAATTAAACGTGGGTTCACTATCACCAGCCCGAAACAAATAGAGCGAGCAAGGAATTGATCGTGCCTCCTCATCAAAACCCAAGACGTATCAAACGCAGCAATCTGCAGGGAAGGTTTTTCTGACTCTCTTTTTGTATGAACGAGGCATTATTTTAGCGCATTACACACCCAGGGGAACACTGTCACCAGTGCTAACTATACAATTGTAGAAGACGGAACGGGATCTTGCTTTTTCTGCTCTCTAAGGCCGCTCCTCGACTATCCACCTGACAGTTAAAAGAAAATCTATCACAACTACTTAACACCTCAGCAAACGTACTAAGACACTATTTCCAAACAGTAATAAACAAATTATTTATTCCTACGTTACAACGCTTTCACTCTTCTACCAAACACTACTTCCTACCCGCTTCTCTCTAATGATTATCTAACTTGTCACTCTCCCCGCTGAACCTAAATCTATTATCAACAGTCATTTTCCGTGCTTGGCCTGTCGTAACGTAAGTCCGAATTATGGCGAAATGACGCCGATGGTTAATTCGTGCTGTACCCCAACCCAGTTAGATCGCCCATGGTTCCGTTCCTCCGTGACGACCGTCGATATGCGTGGTGGATGTCGAGAAAAACTAGGCCACTGCTGTAAATACAAGTTTGACAAGGCAGCCACGGGTTTGAGCTGACGTGTGTTGAACAAAGGCCGACTGACCACATGATAACCTGTCGCGGGTCAAGACACGTGTTAGATGGTATCGTTCCCTCTCAGCCGATCGAAATGTCAGGAAGCCCGTTCTCTTCTATAGCGGATATGACTGATATGACTGATAACTTAAAAAGTCGCCCGCGCGGCACCTTTCCCTAGTGAAATTCGAATCACAATTGAGAATCACGAATACTTCACCAAACTGGTACTCAGATGACGCGACGTTCAATGTAATGACTCGGTAAGGCTGTCTCTCTCCCTCTATCGCTCTGACCAACCCGTTCAATGTGTCGCTCTGAAAATCTCGTGAAAAGTGTCGAGCTCTGAATCGTGTCGCTCTGAAAATCTCATGACAAGTGTCGAGTTCCGAATAGTGTCGCTCTGAGAATCTTGTGAAAAGAGTCGAGCTCCGAATAGTTCTGACTCAATATCGATCAGGGCGTTGCTCTAAGATCGATTGAATCACTGTCTCGTTCAAATGTATCTCTCGCTGAAATCAATTGTAGTTGTGAGATCTCTTGAACGAACAACTCGTTTAATATTTCGAGCTATGAAAAGTTCTGCCTAATGTATATGTACGTTTCTTTATCGCTCTGAATCGCTTGAAGGAATCTCTAGCTCCCGGCCCGCCATCAGCTTTTATGGTCGTCCAGACTATTTTATCTGCCGGTCCTATATTCAAAATGGCGTCCTGGGCACCGCTATTAATCCGCCACCCGTCGCGGTACTCGCTGACGCAGTGGTCAGATCTGGTGGAAGGTCCACCTCTAAATTAATGAAAGTATACAATTGCGCTTGCGCGTAATTCTAGACAACATAATCTGTCAGTGGGGAGACAAGATTTGTCTGCACAGACCTAATCTGTCCCAGAGTTCTTCTCTGGAATCATCTTTGACTCGCAATGAAATCCAAACGACGTGAACTTCCGAGTAAATGTGTCCTTTTTCACGATATAGGCCTTGCATAATTTGTATCGAACGTATTGGTAACTATATAGAAACATAATACAATTGTGTATACAATTTTCAGAATAAGTTTACCCCAAAAATATATTGAAGGTTTCCATTTCAAGCCTACTCGTATGTAGATAGCGTAGAGAACAGAACATAGTGACAGGCTGTTGAAATCCTAAATTCACGTTTTATCCTAAAGATGCGTTAGAGTAGAGGTTAATATTCATTCCTGGAAATGGAATGATAGTATTTTGGGCACTCAATGAGGCTGATCAGAGCCAAAGGTTCTGCAAATTCATCTAGTCAGCCCTTTGAAGGCGCAGTCTTCACTGGTTTGCACCTGTGACTGACGTGTGACTTGGTTTCATGAAATGGGCGAAGAGTGGATCTTCGGCAACCAGTTCCCAGACTTTTCCCTGTTGACATTTAACCTACTTAGTTCTTCGCCGTTGGCGGTGATGATAATTGTTAAACTTAATTTACGTGAGGTCTTGCTGCAGGTTTCCTCTACCTAGGAGGTATATTATCATTATCATCATGATCATCACCCAGTTGTGTAGATATATGCCATGATGAAGTGTAGTGTTCTTTCGTGTGTCAGATATGCAGCAGATATTGTTGTTATTATGTGCTTCTTCGGTGTCTCACTTACACTGTCTATCCATATTTTTCTTTGGTCCCTGTTGCTCTGCGAATCTGGTGTCTGGTGTTATAGACCCGCACAGCTTGATAACTTGGGCTGCATTTTTGTCAGATGTCCGAACCATTTTATTTTCGGCCTGGCCATGTATTCCACGCACAATGTTGCAGTCCCCTTCAGTCTTTCTTCGTTTCCTACTCTGCTAAGCCTTGTGATTCTGACAGCTTTTCTCAAACACCCCACTTCGCATACCATGATTTTTCTTTATTGTATCTTGGTGGGAGTCCACGTCTGACACTGGAAGCAGAGAGTTGGTATAAACATATTATTTATCAACTGTTTATTTGTCTTCATTGGGATGTGTTTGTGTCAACATCGATAACATTAGTTAATAACAAACACAATTCTTCTGAATGATGAATAAAGGTGCATTCTTCTTCTTGTTTCCTTTCCATTCACCGGAAGCATAGCAGAACTACCAGAGCTGTTCCACTTATAAGAAGTCTGTATCAAAACACATGCGTGCGATCTGGCAATGGTAATGTCCCGTCTTACATAATGATGCGGTTAACCATATGCTAACCCGCTTAAGTTCCCTGATGCAGCATGAATGGGAGATTACATATTCGTCTTTCATCTCACGCCACTCAGCGAATAGAGATAAATGGGACACGGATATGTCTGCCTGACAGTTATATACATGGCTACATCCCAAACACCAGACAGAAGCCACATAACGGGCATAGATAAAGACAACAAAATTAGCACCTAAACAAATAAATAATTATATTAAAATAACTACAAATGCAAACAAAATAACAAGATTCACTCTAACATAGACGAACATATTGTTTTTGTTGTGCTGCTGAAGTCGGATGTGTCGGACCACAAAGTGTAAATATTGCAGTCGAGCTGTAAACTACGACACAACGCATTCCGTTCTCCGGACAGCATCCGACTATTTGCAAAACGCTTTCCAGGATTTGATAGCGGGAGTTTGAGAACACGAAGAAGAAGAAGCAGAGGAAAGCCCACGATAGGTTTACTCTTTCGTGCACCTTGAAAAGGGCATGACGTGGTGAGTTTCATGGACTTTTGCACATAATGAGCGTGCTGATGAAGTTGGAGCGTAGTCCCCAAGCGTTTTGGGTTATGCTTTTATTTATCTACATGAGGATCACTGCTACGGGGATTGTTGTTGCTATTGTTATCCCATAGCTGCTGAGAAAGCCTGCTCTTGGCAGCCCAATGCCATTAAGATATATATACAGGTCCTCTTCAATTGTGTCACCGCTCCGTACACTGTGTTGGTAATTGTCGGCAGTGCTTGTAATAACCTTTTCTTCATGTCCGCAAGCGCCTTGCACTCAATGAGTAGATGTCGAACTGTTTCATCAGGATGAGAACAATGTCTGCACAAGGGCAGGTACTGGAGATTGATGAGGTTCAAGTGGCTATTGACTCTGGTATGCCCTGTTCGGAACTGAAAGATGACATTTTGATCTCTTCTATGCAGTTTATTTATGTTATCGTTACTTTTTGGCTGTGACATTTCGCTAAATACACTGCGACCTGTTGTTCCCGTTACTCACCTGTTCATCAAGATTTCCCAAGTATTATTCTTAATAATTAGTTTTACTGTGTGGTTACTGCTGGGTCTATCCAATTGTTGTTTTGAGGCTCCTGTTTTTGCCAAACAACATCATCGCCCTCCCCACCAAGAATATCTCATTTTCTTTGTATGGGGATCAGAAGATCAGGGGATCAGGAGATCAGAGGATCAGGAGATCAGGGGATCAGGGGATCAGGAGATCAGGGGATCAGGGGATCAGGAGATCAGGGGATCAGGAGATCAGGAGATCAGGAGATCAGGGGATCAGGGGATCAGGAGATCAGGGGATCAGGAGATCAGGGGATCAGGAGATCAGGAGATCAGGGGCATATAAATCCACAAATCAGGTCGACCAAGCCATAATTAACGGTTTGTTAAACGAACACTTTAGATGCATGGATGGAAAATAGTGATTAGAAAGTTGTTACACGAAAAAAGTCTGCACCTAAATATGGCGTGAAACGAAAAAATATAACTGATGAGATGAAACACAGATTTTATATAAAAGTATATTGCATCTCCCCATCGGAGTTCACAAGAGAGGACAAGTTATATGAAGATCTATACCAGGTATTGCAAACAAAAACTGCCAGACTGAAAAAGAAAGGAGAGACACTACCCTAAGCTTCATAACGAAAAGCTACCCAAGCATGGACTGGACCCATGCATACACCGACGGTTCTGTAACAAACACTACACAGAACGGAGGGGCAGGAGCATTCCTGAACCTACCAAATGGCAGAAAAATAACACTGTCATTCGCTACTGGTAAGTACACAAGCAATTTCAGAGCGGAGGCAGAGGCACTGAGGGCGGCAGTGGAAGAAATGGTAACACACAGTGAAAATGAGAGCCATATAGTCCTGCTGACAGATGCTCTCGCCGTAGTCACAGCGCTAAAAAGCCAGAAAAACACTGAGCTTAATGACTTAAGAGCAGCACTCTGCAAACTGTGCCAGCAGTCCGCACCAAAAAGGGTAGTGGTACAGTGGGTTCCGTCACACTGCAACATCCAAGGCAACGAGGAGGCAGACAGACTGGCAAAAGAAGGTGCAAGGCTACCACAAACAGATACCTGTATGACGTACGAGGAGTCAAAACGGCTTATCAAAGCCAGGTACATGACCAAATGGGAAACCGAACATACTGGTTACACCAAAAACGATGCCTATTACCAGTTGAACCGAAGAGAGCAGGTCGTTGTCTTCAGACTTCGCACTGGCCACAACAGACTGAGGTACCACCTATTCAACAAATTGAAGATAGGGTGTACCGACGAATGCCCGTGCTGTACTGGTAAAATGACCACTGAACATCTGCTGCAGAACTGCCCGACATACGAGGATCAGAGAGAGCAGATGTGGCCATTGCCAGTGGAACTGCAAGACAAGCTCTATGGTAGTGGCGAGAGTCTCAGGATGACCGCCGCTTTTTTCGAAAAAATAATGGTTACTGTCTGACTGTGTACGCAGAAGAAGAAGATATGAAGATGTCAATGACCAGAATCTGACAATTGATTTTTTGAGATATATTCAGATTAGTGTATGAAAGTGTACAAGGGAGGCGTAGAAATACATGATGTAAAATATAAAAAAAGCAGAAGAGAGAGAAGATCAAGACGACAACTAAAGACAATATATTGCATCTCCCCACCTTAGTTTACAAAAATAAGATACCAATGACTGAAGGCTGACAACTGCTTTCTTAAGATATATTCAGCTTAGTGTATGAACATGTACGAGAAAGGCGTAGAACACATGATGCAAAAGAGGAACAAGATGACGACGAAAGACACCGTTGCCATTAGACTGAGTACTACTTTTTTGGTATTGTTTTTGCTGATATATCCAAATTGCAATATTATAGCGTACAAAAAGGAAAAAAAAGCATCAGCAGGTGAAATTTAAAGTAGACAAATAAGAAGACATCAAGATGTGAGAAACGATCAACAAGAAAGCTGAAGAAAAAAAACGTCTTTTAATTTTCAGAGTTGTAGAGGTGTTATTGCCGGCGACAGTTGTGTTGCTATGTGGCAATCAGATTACAACGCGCTTAATCCTCTAAATCTTTGCCAGGCCACATTATTCCTAACCTACAGGAACTACTTAAGAAACAGCCTAACGATGCATCAAATCGAACGATTATCTCCAACTCGCCTGGGTCTTACTGGGCAACTGTTAATGCTTGAGGCAGGAGAATGAAGTGAAAGTTAATAACACTCTAGAAAAATGATTAGGATAACGAGAGCCATCATTTCATAAAGGGCATACAAACTGTCATGACAAAAGTACTGATTATTGACAATGACAAAAACATACAGTTATAATGAAGTCGTTATTTAGGAAAATTCAAACGAAATAAACAACAGCATTGAATGCACAAAATCGTGTCAACAGAAATCAGAGTTTTGTTACATACAGAATAAAATACAAGCAGAAATAAATCTAAATAGAGATTGCTTATATATGTGGATTTGCGGTAACGTTAACTTTCTAAGGATGAAGGGAGAGAGACGTGTGTATGTAGATGATGTTTGTGATGATCAGAGAGGGCAGGAAGTGTATGCTCGTACTGGGCTAGAGTGTGAGGGGATGTTGTACGTGCTGGAAGATGGCAGGTTGGGGGTAGGGTTACAGATTATAGACACAGAGACGATGAGAGGCAGGCAGTTAGAGAGTGTCACGATAGACAGACAGACAGGCGAGGCGATAGAGGGAGAAGAACAAGAGACAGGGCAGCGGATACGATGAGAGAAGACGAGGCATAGAGAACTTCAGTGACAGAGAATGTGTATCAACGATTGACAGATTGACAGGCGTAGGAAGAGAAGACGAAACACAGACAGACAGAGCACTTCAATTACTGGAAGAGGGTGTATCAACGATTGACAGAGAGAAACAGGATGACATAAGAAAGCAGATAGTGAGAGGATGAGTGAAAGAGAATAGAAGATAATGAGAGGACGAGTGACAGAGGACAGAAGATAGGGAGATGAAGAGTGACAGAGGACAAAAGATAAGGAGATGAAGAGGGACAGAGGACAGAAGATAGGAAGATGCCGAGTGACAGAGGACAGACGATAGGGAGATGACGAGTGACAGAGGACAAAAGATAGGGAGATGACGAGTGACAGAGGACAGAATATAGGGAGATGACGAGTGACAGAGGACAGAAGATAGGGAGATGACGAGTGACAGAAGATATGGAGATGACGAGGGACAGAGGATAGAAGATAGTGAGAGGGAGAGGACTTATGACAGAGGACAGAAGAAAGGGAGAGGGGGAAGACTTGTTACAGAGGACAGAAGATAGTGAGAGGGGAAGGACGTGTGACAGAGAACAGAAGTTAGTGAAAGGAAGAGGACGAGTGACAGATGACATACGATAGTAAGAGGGAGAGGACGATTACAGAGGACAGAAGATAGGGAGATGACGAGTGACAGAAGACAGAAGATAGGGAGATGACGAGTAACAGAGGACAGAAGAAAAAAATGAAAGGAGACACACGACAGGGGACAATGAGAGACAGAGCGCGAGAGGACGAGTGACAGAGGCTCGCAGACATAGCTGGATAGAGATAGACAGCTCAGCATAGTAAGAACTTAAGAGAGAGAGAGAGAGGAGAGAAAGCGATTGAGGATTGAGATAGAGAGAGAGAGAGAGGAAGAGAAAGAGAGAGCGGACGGCAAGACAAATATCGCGAGATGAAAAGGTAAAAATAACAGACAAAAAGTGATAAATAATGACATAAATCGCGATATAGACGATATTAGACAGCTGAACATTTTACACGGAATAAAGTAGCAGACACACAGCTGTTCACACATCAAGGCATTAGGCATGACTACCAGTTGCCTGTCCGTTTACACCCTCCAGCATGATATGGCTCGTAATGATGATGATGACAAATATTGATCTAGAATTGCCACTAAATAAGTACTCACTCGTTGTTACAGCAGTCTGACCGCTGCTACTCCTGGCGAACACAAGAACATGGACACAGCAGTACACTGAGAAAGGCGGTCGCTAGCAGTGGCTGGAGCGAGTTTTCAGAGATCTTATGTTCTGTTGTCAGTCCCAACTAGAGGCTGTACCACTAACCTCCACTCTCACATATGCATCCCTCTTCCCAAAACTCACTCATTCACGTGCACACAACGACAATCGTGTCAGAATCGAAGAGGCTGGAACAGGTCAAGGACGAGCGTGTACAACTGATTGAGCGTATGCAGGGGCGTTACTGCATACACGCATATATATATATATATATATATATATATATATATATATAAATATATATATATATATCATCAGCATTATCTTCGTAATCATTGTTCACATTTCCTCTCAAATGTGAAGCATATATTGTAACTGCAGTTATTCCCCTCGCAGAAAACTTGTAACCATACATTTACTGTGGCTGATTACAAAATAAATACATTTTTTAAATATGTACTTTTACGTATAGACACACACATTCGTATGTTTTTAGTTTTCTTTTTTCTTGGAGAGGTGTCATTTGACTTTTCCGTGTTGAAAGTGCTTCTTTTCACACACAGGTGGCTCTAGTCTCTTCACTTGAATCGAACTGTAGCTTCGGATAGTTAGTTAGTTAGTTGCCCATCACAAGCGATGCTGGCGACATCATCAGACCATTTTGTCTTGATTATGTAACGTGCATTGTATTTGAATTATAGTGAGGAAAATACTGACTTGGTAATCAACCTCACTCTCTGGTCCCGAGCTATCTTGGATCAGTGGCAAGGCATGCCAAGACTACTGGAGGTAACTCATGATGCAGGCACTCTGGTACCACCTTCCTTGAGATTAGTGATCGCTTGAAACTTGGGGGATTCGATGGCCACCGTTCGGTTCATCGCTTTGTGAGACAAGTGCCTTACATCTCGACCACAGCATCAGTCCGGCAAATATGCAAATGCGAGGAAGCCAACAATATTATGTATGCTTTCCGATCGTTTGCGGTGCTGTATCAATACGGAACTAGGTCCTTGGTCAGTCCATCTCGCCATCGCTTAGGTGGCTTTTCTTTGTCTAGCGAGTTCGTGGTCAATTTTGTGGTTGGCATTTACCTCTAGGCTTAGTTTGATATAGGATTCTATATAGTTTATATAAGAAAATAGATATTTGTCGTTATCGAAGCACTGCATTGCACATTTTCTAAGCAGACTCACCACAAACTCACCACAACTGAAATCGAAGTGTCGATTCCAACTTCGTTAGACAGGCCGCTGTAACTCAGCCTGTGTTCAGGGGCACGGAATGTGATGCGAGGTGAGATCTTCGTCAGTATGTTGTCCTGACCCTGTATGTGAGGTGAGGTCTTCGTCGTTTGTCGGTATGTTTCAGCTGACCATGTCGTGAGGTGGGGTCTTGGTCAATATATTTTAGCTGACCATATCGTGAGGTGTGGTCTTGGTCAAAATGTTTCAGCTGACCATGTCATGAGGTGGGGTCTTGGTCAATATGTTTCAGCTGCCCTGTCGTGAGGTGGGGTCTTGGTCAATATGTTTCAGCTGACCCTGTCGTGAGGTAGGGTCTTGGTCAGTCAGTATGTTTCAGCTGACCCTGTCGTGAGGTGGGGTCTTGGTGAATATGTTTCAGCTGACCTTGTCGTGAGGTGGGGTCTTGGTCAGTATATTTCACCTTAACCTTGTCGTGAGGTGTAGTCTTGGTCAGTATATTTGACCTGACGCTGACGTGATGTAGGGTCATTTCGGTAATTTTCACATGACCTTAAGGAGAAGTAAGGTCTCGGTCAGTAACTCTCTCACGCCCCTGTCGTTAGCCTTCGCATCACCTATCTGAGTGGTCTACTCTCTCACGCCCCTGTCGTTAGCCTTCGCATAACCTATCTGAGTGGTCTACTCTCTCACGCCCCTGTCGTTAGCCTTCGCATCACCTATCTGAGTGGTCTACTCTCTCACGCCCCTGTCGTTAGCCTTCGCATCACCTATCTGAGTGGTCTACTCTCTCACGCCCCTGTCGTTAGCCTTCGCACCACCTATCTGAGTGGTCTACTCTCTCACGCCCCTGTCGTTAGCCTTCGCATCACCTATCTGAGTGGTCTACTCTCTCACGCCCCTGTCGTTAGCCTTCGCACCACCTATCTGAGTGGTCTACTCTCTCATGCCCCTGTCGTTAGCCTTCGCATCACCTATCTGAGTGGTCTACTCTCTCATGCCCCTGTCGTTAGCCTTCGCATCACCTATCTGAGTGGTCTACTCTCTCATGCCCCTGTCGTTAGCCTTCGCATCACCTATCTGAGTGGTCTACTCTCTCACGCCCCTGTCGTTAGCCTTCGCACCACCTATCTGAGTGGTCTACTCTCTCATGCCCCTGTCGTTAGCCTTCGCACCACCTATCTGAGTGGTCTACTCTCTCACGCCCCTGTCGTTAGCCTTCGCATCACCTATCTGAGTGGTCTACTCTCTCACGCCCCTGTCGTTAGCCTTCGCATCACCTATCTGAGTGGTCTACTCTCTCACGCCCCTGTCGTTAGCCTTCGCACCACCTATCTGAGTGGTCTACTCTCTCACGCCCCTGTCGTTAGCCTTCGCACCACCTATCTGAGTGGTCTACTCTCTCACGCCCCTGTCGTTAGCCTTCGCATCACCTATCTGAGTGGTCTACTCTCTCACGCGCCTGTCGTTAGCCTTCGCATCACCTATCTGAGTGGTCTACTCTCTCACGCCCCTGTCGTTAGCCTTCGCACCACCTATCTGAGTGGTCTACTCTCTCACGCCCCTGTCGTTAGCCTTCGCATCACCTATCTGAGTGGTCTACTCTCTCACGCGCCTGTCGTTAGCCTTCGCATCACCTATCTGAGTGGTCTACTCTCTCACGCCCCTGTCGTTAGCCTTCGCATCACCTATCTGAGTGGTCTACTCTCTCACGCGCCTGT
This sequence comes from Ariolimax columbianus, assembly GCA_036924085.1. NCBI lineage: Eukaryota > Metazoa > Mollusca > Gastropoda > Stylommatophora > Arionidae > Ariolimax > Ariolimax columbianus. The sequence goes on from JAVGWX010000002.1 coordinate 104,084,831, forward strand.
CGTTAACCTTCGCATCACCTATCTGAGTGGTCTACTCTCTCATGCCCCTGTCGTTAGCCTTCGCATCACCTATCTGAGTGGTCTACTCTCTCATGCCCCTGTCGTTAGCCTTCGCATCACCTATCTGAGTGGTCTACTCTCTCATGCCCCTGTCGTTAGCCTTCGCATCACCTATCTGAGTGGTCTACTCTCTCATGCCCCTGTCGTTAGCCTTCGCACCACCTATCTGAGTGGTCTACTCTCTCACGCCCCTGTCGTTAGCCTTCGCATCACCTATCTGAGTGGTCTACTCTCTCACGCGCCTGTCGTTAGCCTTCGCATCACCTATCTGAGTGGTCTACTCTCTCACGCCCCTGTCGTTAGCCTTCGCATCACCTATCTGAGTGGTCTACTCTCTCACGCGCCTGTCGTTAGCCTTCGCATCACCTATCTGAGTGGTCTACTCTCTCATGCCCCTGTCGTTAGCCTTCGCATCACCTATCTGAGTGGTCTACTCTCTCATGCCCCTGTCGTTAGCCTTCGCATCACCTATCTGAGTGGTCTACTCTCTCATGCCCCTGTCGTTAGCCTTCGCATCACCTATCTGAGTGGTCTACTCTCTCACGCCCCTGTCGTTAGCCTTCGCATCACCTATCTGAGTGGTCTACTCTCTCATGCCCCTGTCGTTAGCCTTCGCATCACCTATCTGAGTGGTCTACTCTCTCATGCCCCTGTCGTTAGCCTTCGCACCACCTATCTGAGTGGTCTACTCTCTCATGCCCCTGTCGTTAGCCTTCGCATCACCTATCTGAGTGGTCTACTCTCTCACGCCCCTGTCGTTAGCCTTCGCATCACCTATCTGAGTGGTCTACTCTCTCACGCCCCTGTCGTTAGCCTTCGCATCACCTATCTGAGTGGTCTACTCTCTCATGCCCCTGTCGTTAGCCTTCGCATCACCTATCTGAGTGGTCTACTCTCTCACGCCCCTGTCGTTAGCCTTCGCATCACCTATCTGAGTGGTCTACTCTCTCACGCCCCTGTCGTTAGCCTTCGCATCACCTATCTGAGTGGTCTACTCTCTCACGCCCCTGTCGTTAGCCTTCGCATCACCTATCTGAGTGGTCTACTCTCTCACGCCCCTGTCGTTAGCCTTCGCATCACCTATCTGAGTGGTCTACTCTCTCACGCCCCTGTCGTTAGCCTTCGCATCACCTATCTGAGTGGTCTACTATCTCATGCCCCTGTCGTTAGCCTTCGCATCACCTATCTGAGTGGTCTAATATCAACAACCACCACATTTCACCACCGTAAAAGTCATACCAAAACATGACACAACACAGACATTAATAATATGCAGGTCTACCCGTAACTCGACCAAGGGGACCTTGTGTCAGCTGTTTCCAACTTTCGACGCGTCGATTTCCTGGATTAGTCTGTAGGGGCTGGGTTGACTGTAAGATTCTTTGAACAGTAGCAGTGACATTAGTAACACCGTAGAGAGAATGTTACAAAAATAGAAAAGTCGTTACGAACCTAAACAAATTAGATCAGGAAAATATATGGCTTGGCTTGGCTTCGTTCGTTCTCAATCTCCCGTCACCAAACCCTAAAAGGGCTTAAGTAGCAGAATGTAGTCCAGAAAACTGAATGCGTTGTGTCGTAGTTTACAGCTTGACTGTGCGATATTTGCACCTTTCGGTCCAACACATCCGACTTCAGCAAGCATTTTTTTAGTACTGGGTTAGCATTCCCTCTTCGATCCCTTCTCTTTAGCCAGTCTGTCCTGCTGCAGCCTGTTATCCAGGAACACCGCGTGGAGGTGTAGAAGGGTCTTGACAGTTCTGTTTCGCTGGCCCTGACGCCAGCAGTCAGCTATGGGTCGCTGACCGCTGCAGCTCATGCGCTGCTCAGTGTCTTGATACCAGGAAAATATATGAAACGAAATATGTCTCGAATGACAAAGATTATTAGGACACTAATTAGAGAAAAGGAATCCATAAACAGTGAATGGACCATTTTTCAAACAGCCATGACTGATACCCTCAATAAGAAATGTAAAACAAAACACTTAAGGCCCAACAAATAAAGACAACCAGCTAGCTTGGTGGCATCATGAAGTTCAAGAAGCAATACAGATTAAAAAAGAAATTCTACTAGAATTCTAGCAAGCATCAAAGGTGGAAGAATATAATTTTACTCAGTAAATAGCACAACCAAACATCAAGCGAATAATCAAAATCTCTGAGGACAATTCATTGGCAAAAATGTTTTGTTGTTGTTGTTGTTGTTGTCCATCACACGTGATGAAGACCACTCTCTTTGTTCAGCCGTGTGGACAGTCGTATCTCTTGCTGTGTCCGCTGAAATGGGTGACTTGATTTGGATTAAAGTGAGGAAGAAACTTCGCCTTTTGTCAACCTCACTTACAGAGCCTAAGCTACCTTTTGTCAACCTCACTCACAGAGCCTAAGCTACCTTTTGTCAACCTCACTCACAGAGCCTAAGCTACCTTTTGTCAACCTCACTCACAGAGCCTAAGCTACCTTTTGCCAGTGGCAAAATATGGAGAACAACTAACATCCATTTGAAAAAATAGTAGTACAAAAGATTGAAATGATATTCCGAAAGCAGGGACGTCATGAGGTGATAGCTGCAATCATTCATTAATGGCAATAATTAAAACCCAATATTCAACGAGCATGTAGAACAACAGCAATAAAAGACTAGTTCTAGGAACATTTCAACACCCCAGGCACGGGAGGGACAATCAGTATTTGTCTCGATAAACAATTCCAACTGAAACGAGAAAGAGAAAGAGCTATAATGAACAGCCATATAAATAAGACGCAGGGTATGGGCGGCATAACAGCTGAAGCAATTCAAGTTTGTGGAAAGATAGTCCTGAAGAGAATCTTTAAAAAAAACATTGAACCGACGAAGAGGATGCCAGACAATTGGCAAGAAGTGACAATAGTACAAATCTGGATAAAAAAATGCATGCAAGACGCCGTGATAATTATAGAGGCGTATGCACGTCAAAATACTTAAAAAGAGAAAACGAACCAAAAAAAATTGAATTTAATCTGAGTTACGCTCAATTTGGATTCCTCAAAGGAATTGAATGTATTGATGTCTTATTTACATTAAGACAATTACGCGATTGAACAATATAATGTGACAAACATTTGAATATACAATTTATTGACCAAGATAAAATAGAAATAAATTCAGAAAATATTTTTGAGAACTACGGAATTCAAAGACCACTATTAAATAAGAGCGCTGTATTATATTTAAAAAATAAATATTTCATTTTTTCTTCCCCGGGGTAACGGTCGGTGCTGTGAATGGGGAGTTAACCCAGCACCATCGAGTTGTGAGCCGTGTCACTCAACCACTTGCCTACGCCGTCCCCTGCTGTATAATATGAATACAGATGTAATAATAACAATTAATAAAATCACAGATGAAATAATAAAAGAAGTAAGACAAGGCTATGGGCTTTCACTAATGATGTTCAACAACATTTACTGGGAGAAATAACAATAGAAACATGTCAAATAGTAACATCACAAGTTGAATTTAAAACTGAAAGTACATAACACAACTTAATACTTCTTATTTTCCTTTCTCTTTCTTTCCCTCTTACTCTCCCATCCTTCTTCCTTCTCCTCCTCGTCTTCGTTCGTTCGTTCGTTCGGTCTCAAACTCCCCCTATCATAATACATAACTTAATACATGAACAACTCATTGCAGACGACCAAAGCCTAATGTTTGAGGATGAAGATATTTGGTAACAATCGTATGATTGTCCTTGCCGAGGCTTGTGAAAGATATACATGCTTACACATCGAAGACAAAATCTATGAGGATTAACAGAACATCAGGGGCCAAGATGCCGAGCAGTGCATGGGCTGCATCGATCAACAACCCTAAGATGACCGCTAGCGTCAGGGTCAGCGACTCAGAGCCGTCAAAGACCCTTCTACGCCTCCACAAGTTAATCCTGGATAACAGGCAGCAGCAGAGCAGACTAGCAAAGCAGAAAAGAAGGCTAGCTCGGTCTCCAAATATTCCTTCTGAAGTCAGATGTGTCGGATGAGGGGACGGCGTGGCCTAGTGGTTAAGTGGCACGCTCACAACCGGAAGGTGCTGGGTTCGATCCCCATCACAGCACCGGTCGTTACCCCGGGGAAGCAAACCCTTAGAAAATGCAGGAGGAAGCAGACCGTTACATAAAATGCATGCTGAAGTCGGATGCACTGGGCCGACAGGCGCAAAATAAAAACCACAGTGCAACGCACACCGCCTTGGGGATTAGAGAAAAAAAAAAAAAGATGAATCGGATGGAAAGGTGCAGATTTCGCAGTCAAGCTGTAAACTACGACACAACGCATTCCGTTCTCCGGATAACATCCTGCTACTTGCAAAGCCCTTTTTAGGGCTTGGTAGAGAGAGTTTGAGAACGAACAACGAAGACGAAGCGTAAGCAGAGAATTAGGCTCACCAAATATTCACGTAAACAATGTCTAGCTTAAACGGTCCGGTGAGTTTAAATTTCTGATGAGTATTTCTAGTGAAGACTGAAAGAATGATAGAGATCATGAAACTAAATGTCAAAGACTCTGTTGAATACTTATCAGTTATCATCGCTACCCGATCGTCAGCTTGGCAAAGAAGCAACATTAGAGAAACAGTCAATTTATACCAACGTTTTGCAGCAACCAAGGTCAGACTTGGTTCTTATCAAAGGCACAGTGCAGGATCGTTACAATGTTGGAAATACATTATATCAACATATAATTACATTTGGTATCCTGCCTAAACCCAGTGAGGTGTCATACGACGATTTCTAGGATAAGTGCCTTTTTACGCGTTTATATATTCATATCCTCCATTTATATATTTTTTCTTTTTTTCTATGATTCGTTAGTTCATTACTGTTGTTATTCGTTGTCCCCGATGAAGGCCTATTGATCGTAATCAGTAACTAGACGTTATACTAGACAGGATAAGCTTCAAACGGTTTTGAAGAACTAGAGATAATGTCCTTTTGCATGAAACAGATGTGAAATAAATTAGAAACTGAAAATTAAAAGGTCATTGTTGTTCAGTGTACTGGCATGTTAGCAAACGAACGAAGTGAATTGATCAGTTACTACTGGAAAGGTAAGCTGATTGCGTCCAACGTAACACAGCGTAAGAATCAGGTCAATTGATGGCTAGGAGAAGGCCATTACCGCGCTATTTTATCCTCACAGCCAAAAATTATGCCGTCCTTCCGTAAATGCGAGTGTTACATTTCAAGCTTTGAATGTGTTTCAAATGTTATTTCAGTGCAGTTTTGTTTAGTTTTGTGGTTGCGATTTGATCACGTGTGAGGATGAGCTATTTTTTTCAGAAATAAAAGACGATCACAACTGATTTACAAGAAAATGTAGACAACTGTGCAGCAGTACGTTCACAGCATGGGTTTCCAGTACCTCATTCCGCACAAATAACAAGCACTTTTCAAAATTTTTTCTTCATAGTCTTAATGAGGTATTAACAATGCTTATTTATGTTTTTTTTTTACAAACCAATCCAATATTTAAGAAAGTTATTTGTATCAGTAGAAGAGACATCATGAGAAATTAGGACATATGAAATATTGTCAGAACTGTCCATTATGGAAAATACATTACAAGATAGAAAATACGATGGTCCTTTCATCTCACGAGAACACACGGTGATCAGCTACCACTGTGAGACATCGAAGACAGCACCAAGCAGACCTACCCATGAAGACAACACCGCTGAAGCCCATCCTATACCAAATACCATGGAAAGAGGACAATGAAACCATACAGATAAATACATCAGTCACTGGTCTCACGACTGGACACGACTACAACGAGCCGCAAAAGCGAACTGCTACACTGATTATGATCAAAGAAAACTTTCCTAAACAATCGTGGATACATGCCTACATAGATTCATCAGCAACAATCGTGGATACATGCCTACACAGATGGATCAGCAACAAATGCTGGTAAGAATGGAGGAGCTGGTATCTTTATAACATATCCTGAGGACCATTGTGAGAGAAAAAGCGTTCCCACTGGTAAATTCTGCTCCAACTATACAGCTGAGGTTGAAGCTCTCACACAGGCTGAGGCTCAAGCTCTCAAACAGGCTGAGGTTGAAGCTCTCAAACAGGCTGAGGTTGAAGCTCTCAAACAGGCTGAGGTTGAAGCTCTCAAACAGGCTGAGGTTGAAGCTCTCAAACAGGCTGAGGTTGAAGCTCTCAAACAGGCTGAGGTTGAAGCTCTCAAACAAGCTGAGGTTGAAGCTCTCAAACAGGCTGAGGTTGAAGCTCTCAAACAGGCTGAGGTTGAAGCTCTCAAACAGGCTGAGGTTGAAGCTCTCAAACAGGCTGAGGTTGAAGCTCTCAAACAGGCTGAGGTTGAAGCTCTCAAACAGGCTGAGGTTGAAGCTCTCAAACAGGCTGAGGTTGAAGCTCTCAAACAGGCTGAGGTTGAAGCTCTCAAACAGGCTGAGGATGAAGCTCTCAAACAGGCTGAGGTTCAAGCTCTCAAACAGGCTGAGGTTCAAGCCCTCAAACAGGCTGAGGTTCAAGCCCTCAAACAGGCTGAGGTTCAAGCCCTCAAACAGGCTGCCAACTTGATCCAGAACAGCAATTCTGATTACCACCAACTAGCCATCTTTACAGACACATTATCTGTGCTGCAAGTTCTTTAGGGTGGTAAACTCTCGCTTCTGAGAAGTGAACTAGGTAGGGTAGCTGCTGGATAGCGAACTATACTCCAGGGGCTGCCATCCCACTGTGGAGTACCTGGAAATGAGAGGGCAGATATGTTTGCAAAGAGGGGAAGAAAATGAACAAGAAGACAGCGAAATCACATATTTGGAGAAAGAGAGTTGTCCAGGCTGTCAGAAGAGAGCAGAACCAACCCAACGATGACTACCACACCCTTGACCAGCAAGGGCAGACTATCATTCTTCGCCTCAGGACTGGGCACAATAGACTGAATAAACACAAGTACAGGCTTCGTCTGTCATCTCGCCTCTGTATACATGTGGGACGCGAACAAACTGCCGAGCATGTTTTGCATGACTGTCCTCTGTATGGTCAGTTAAGGAGTATCACTGGCTAAATAATTCGACAATACAATTAAGCTGTATGGAGCTATAGAGCAACTACAGTCAACGATCGAGTTGATCGCGAAAACTCGCCTGATGGTGTAAACATTTATGATCCGATCACAAGAAGCAGAAACTCGCCTGATGGTGTAAACATCTATGATCCGATCACAAGAAGCAGAAACTCGCCTGATGGTGTAAACATCTATGATTTGATCACAAGAAGCAGAAACTCGCCTGATGGCGTAAACATCTATGATCCGATCACAAGAAGCAGAAACTCGCCTGATGGTGTAAACATCTATGATCCGATCACAAGAAGCAGAAACTCGCCTGATGGTGTAAACATCTATGATCCGATCACAAGAAGCAAAAACTCGCCTGATGGTGTGAACTTCTATGATCGGATCACAAGAAGCAGAAACTCGCCTGATGGTGTAAACATCTATGATCCGATCAGAAGAAGCAGAAACTCGCCTGATGGTGTAAACATCTATGATCCGATCACAAGAAGCAGAAACTCGCCTGATGGTGTAAACATCTATGATCCGATCACAAGAAGCAAAAACTCGCCTGATGGTGTGAACTTCTATGATCGGATCACAAGAAGCAGAAACTCGCCTGATGGTGTAAACATCTATGATCCGATCAGAAGAAGCAGAAACTCGCCTGATGGTGTAAACATCTATGATCCGATCACAAGAAGCAGAAACTCGCCTGATGGTGTAAACATCTATGATTTGATCACAAGAAGCAGAAACTCGCCTGATGGTGTAAACATCTATGATCCGATCACAAGAAGCAGAACCTCGCCTGATGGTGTAAACATCTATGATTTGATCACAATAAGAAGAAGAACTACCACTGTGTGCTTACAATAGTATATGGTTATAAGGCACGAGGAACTCCACATGTCAGATGGATAGATCGCATAAAAGAAATGCTACAACACCGTGGACTTATAACAACCGCCGCAAAACATTTGGCACAAGACAGATAATCTAAGCTCTTCATGTTGCGTTCAGCGGCACACGTCTCTGGAACAGTTAGTCAATATTTCTCATTATCTGATATAATCTCTCCGTGTGAAGTGGAGGATCTTTCTCTAGGATGGACAAACACGCGTCACCGATAACGTACAGAGACATTTGACATAGCAACTAAAAAGGGTTGTTCGTGGTGATGGCAACCCCTACATACAGAACAACTTACCACAACTACTACTTCCTCAAGAATCCATAAAGGGGTGACGTCATTAAGCTGCTGGTGGTACCTCAGTGGTTATTCAGAAGGAATAACAAAGAGACAAGACAGAAGATTAGCGTTTTTCTTTATCCTTCTAGTTTATCCATCTGCTCGTCTCAGTCCCAGAAGGAAGATTTCCATCATTTTTTTGGGTGAGAGAAAAAAATGGGTGGGGTGAAAAAGGGGTAGGGGTTCAATTAAATACACAGATACATACCCATGTAGACAAATGAGAGAATAAAATGGGTGGGGTGAACTGAGGGAGCGGTAGGTGTTCAAATAGATACACAGACACATGCCCATGTGAACAAATGAGAGAAAAAGTGGTGGGTGAACTGAGGGAGTGGTAGGTGTTCAATTAGATACACAGACACATGCCCATGTGAACAAATGAGAGAAAAAGTGGTGGGTGAAATGAGGGAGCGGTAGGTGTTCAATTAGATACACAGACACATGCCCATGTGAACAAATGAGAGAAAAAGTGGTAGGTGAACTGAGGGAGCGGTAGGTGTTCAATTAGATACACAGACACATGCCCATTTGAACAAATGAGAGAAAAAGTGGTTGGTGAACTGAGGGAGCGGTAGGTGTTCAATTAGATACACAGACACATGCCCATGTGAACAAATCAGAGAAAATGTGGTGGGGGAACTGAGGGAGCGGTAGGTGTTCAATTAGATACACAGACACATGCCCATGGGAACAAATGAGAGAAAAAGTAGAACGTGTTCTACCAATCTGTCAAGGAGAGGAAGACTAACGTCTGGTCAGGTAAAATATACTAGTCAGATATGTTAGTCAGGGTCAGTCAGAACACACTGGTCACACATGTTAGTCAGGGTCAGTCAGAACACACTGGTCAGACATGTTAGTCAGGGTCAGTCAGAACACACTGGTCAGACATGTTAGTCAGGGTCAGTCAGAACACACTGGTCAGACATGTTAGTCAGGGTCAGTCAGAACATACTGGTCAGACATGTTAGTCAGGGTCAGTCAGAACACACTGGTCAGACATGTTAGTCAGGGTCAGTCAGAACATACTGGTCAGACATGTTAGTCAGGGTCAGTCAGAACATACTGATCAGACATGCTAGTCAGGGTCAGTCAGAACATACTGGTCAGACATGTTAGTCAGGGTCAGTCAGAACATACTGGTCAGACATGTTAGTCAGGGTCAGTCAGAACACACTGGTCAGACATGTTAGTCAGGGTCAGTCAGAACACACTGGTCAGACATGTTAGTCAGGGTCAGTCAGAACACACTGGTCAGACATGTTAGTCAGGGTCATTCAGAACACACTAGTCAGACATGTTAGTCAGGGTCAGTCAGAACACACTGGTCAGACATGTTAGTCAGGGTCAGTCAGAACATACTGGTCAGACATGTTAGTCAGGGTCAGTCAGAACATACTGGTCAGACATGTTAGTCAGGGTCAGTCAGAACACACTGGTCAGACATGTTAGTCAGGGTCAGTCAGAACACACTGGTCAGACATGTTAGTCAGGGTCAGTCAGAACACACTGGTCAGACATGTTAGTCAGAGTCAGTCAGAACACACTGGTCAGACATGTTAGTCAGGGTCAGTCAGAACACACTGGTCAGACATGTTAGTCAGGGTCAGTCAGAACACACTGGTCAGACATGTTAGTCAGGGTCAGTCAGAACGCACTAGTCAGACATGTTAGTCAGGGTCAGTCAGAACATACTGGTCAGACATGTTAGTCAGGGTCAGTCAGAACACACTGGTCAGACATGTTAGTCAGAGTCAGTCAGAACATACTGGTCAGACATGTTAGTCAGGGTCAGTCAGAACATACTGGTCAGACATGTTAGTCAGGGTCAGTCAGAACATACTGGTCAGACATGTTAGTAAGAGTCAGTCAGAACATACTGATCAGACATGTTAGTCAGGGTCAGTCAGAACGCACTGGTCAGACATGTTAGTCATGGGCAGGCAGAACATACTGATCAGACATGTTAGTCAGGGTCAGTCATAACACACTGGTCAGACATGTTAGTCATGGGCAGGCAGAACATACTGATCAGACATGTTAGTCAGGGTCAGTCAGAACATACTGGTCAGACATGTTAGTCAGGGTCAGTCAGAACATACTGATCAGACATGTTAGTCAGGGTCAGTCAGAACATACTGATCAGACATGTTAGTCAGGGTCAGTCAGAACATACTGGTCAGACATGTTAGTCAGGGTCAGTCAGAACATACTGGTCAGATATGTTAGTCAGGTTCATCAAGAACACACTGGTCAGACATGTTAGTCAGGGTCAGCTAAAACTTAGTGTCCAAGACCCTCACCTCGGCATCTTCCTAGCCGTCATCTAAAAATGGGATGTTTTCATGGCAGCCTGGCTAACAAGGTGAGGGATCAACGTGATCCTAACAGTGGTGAGCGACTCACAGATGAAGCCAAGAATAGCACAACCGCCTGGAGGACACCGGTCCACAGCACCCTCGGGATGTGAGGAAAAATATAATAACCCGCCACTAACAGTCTTTTTCAGTGCGCACAGAAAGAGTGAACTTACTCATTGTGGGCATCCAACTACAACAACAAGTCTGTCGACTCAATGACAAGAAAAGAGTGATAGCATGGCCTCTCAAACCCAGTTGAGGGATTAACAGAATTAGGAAAGGTGTCGGAGGGACTGCCAAGTATATGTAGAAAGAAATGTGATTATCAGAGTGAAACCTTAGACTAGCCACAAAGTTTATGAGGGAAGCCTTAGACCAGCCACCAAGTTTATGAGGGAAATCAATATGGTTGGGAGAGGAAAACCTTAGACTAGCCACCAAGTTTATGAGGGAAATCAATATGGTTGGGAGAGGAAAACCTTAGACTAGCCACCAAGTTTATGAGGGAAATCAATATGGTTGGGACAGGCAAACCTTAGACTAGTCACCAAGTTTATGATGGAAATCAATATGGTTGGGACAGGGAAACCTTAGACTAGCCACCAAGTTTATGAGGGAAATCAATATGGTTGGGAGAGGAAAACCTTAGACTAGCCACCAAGTTTACGAGGGAAATCAATATGGTTGGGAGAGAGAAACCTTAGACTAGCCACCAAGTTTATGAGGGAAATCAATATGGTTGGGAGAGGAAAACATTAGACTAGTCACAAAGCTTATGAGGGAAATCAATGTGACTGGGAGAGGGAAACCTTAGACTAGCCACCAAGTTTATGAGAGAAGCCTTAGATCAGCCACCAAGTTTATGAGGGAAATTAATATGGTTGGGAGAGGGAAACATTAGACTAGTCACCAAGCTTATGAGGGAAATCAATGTGACTGGGAGAGGGAAACCTTAGACTAGCCACCAAGTTTATGAGAGAAGCCTTAGATCAGCCACCAAGTTTATGAGGGAAATTAATATGGTTGGGAGAGGGAAACCTTAGACTAGCCACCAAGTTTATGAGGGAAATCAATATGGTTGGGAGAGGAAAACCTTAGACTAGTCACCAAGCTTATGAGGGAAATTAATATGGTTGGGAGAGGGAAACCTTAGACTAGCCACCAAGTTTATGAGGGAAATCAATATGGTTGGGAAAGCTTACTTTAGCCACTAAGTTTATGAGGGAATAAATGAGGTTATTTGAGAACAGACGACAACAAACAATACGGAACTTATTTGCTTGGATCATTTGTCTCGGTCATTGCCCACCGCCACATAATGTAAATATTTCTAATTAATTTGTCTTCCTTCACTATGGTAATATTAGCTGTTCAATCCTGTATTTTCTCGCATTCCAATCCCCAACTTGCTGGAGACAGAAAACACATAAGATTCCCTGGCTTTTTACTCTTGTCAAACGCTTCAATTCTTGTTTAATGTTGATTTCTCCACCTCTCAAATCATGTCTCAAAATCTGAAGTTATTTCCAATACAATAATAATAATAATGTTTGCTTAGGCGTCTGAGGTCCGTCGCGTCTGTCAGTCACATCCATGACCCATACTACGGTGTGGTTCCAGGCTTCGTCCAGAGCGGAGATGGAGGTTGAATACAATCCAAGCTGACTATTCCATTATGTTCGTTGTAACACTTAATTAATGTCTGATAAATGCCTCACGCTTTGATAGTTTCAACTAAAGAAACGATTAATTATGGTTGTAGATTTGTGTTGTTTGTTGAGAGAAACGCTCTCACGTCCGTACATTTGTTTATCGATCTGTCAGACCAGCATTGAAAACAAGAGCTGAGATAAAAGCATTAATTCTTATAAAATGGATCAAATGGAAGATGTGATGTATAGAGGTTGGATGCATCTAAATGAACGTACAAGATTCTAAGGTACTAAAAACCGAATTGGAAAGAAACAAAATACAGCAGAATTGGAGAAATCAAGATATAAAAGAAAAAAACATGAGCCCTTTGTGGGAGATTGAAAATGTCATTACGTGCAGAGAAATGCGGACCGTCGAAATCGAATTGGCGCCAAATAAAACAACTAACATCTCAAGGGTGACTTATATTGCTGCTCCACAGACTACAGAGGAAATATAATTATTTTGTTGATAGGTTTTGAGTCGAAAGTTGGACCAAATCAAAACCATGTGCTGTGTTCTTTTTTAAAATAATATTTGGAATGATAAGATCGTGCTATTATTGTTAGTTGGTTGTTGGTAGTTGTTAGTTGGTTGTTGTTAGTTGGTTGTTGTTAGTTGGTTGTTGTTAGTTGGTTGTTGGTAGTTGGTTGTTGTTAGTTGGTTGTTGTTAGTTGGTTGTTTTTAGTTGGTTGTTGTTAGTTGGTTGTTGGTAGTTGGTTGTTGTTAATTGGTTGTTGTTAGTTGGTTGTTGTTAGTTGGTTGTTGTTAGTTGGTTGTTGTTAGTTGGTTGTTGTTAGTTGGTTGTTGTTAGTTGGTTATTGGTTGTTGGTTGTTGGTAGTTGTAAGTTGGTTGTTGTTAGTTGGTTGTTGGTAGTTGGTTGTTATCAGTTGGTTGTTGGTAGTTGGTTGTTGGTAGTTGTTAGTTGGTTGTTGTTAGTTGGTTGTTGGTAGTTGTTAGTTGGTTGTTGTTAGTTGGTTGTTGGTAGTTGTTAGTTGGTTGTTGGTAGTTGTTAATTGGTTGTTGTTAGTTGGTTGTTGTTAGTTGGTTGTTGTTAGTTGGTTGTTTGTAGTTGTTAGTTGATTGTTGTTAGTTGGTTGTTGTTTGTTGGTTTTTGGTAGTTGTTAGTTGGTTGTTGTTAGTTGGTTGTTGGTTGTTGTTAGTTGGTTGTTGTTAGTTGGTTGTTGTTAGTTGGTTGTTGTTAGTTGGTTGTTGTTAGTTGGTTGTTGTTAGTTGGTTGTTGCTAGTTGGTTGTTGTTAGTTGGTTGTTGTTAATTGGTAGTTGGTTGTTGGTTGTTGGTAGTTGTTAGTTGGTTGTTGGTAGTTGTTAGTTGGTTGTTGTTAGTTGCTTGTTGTTGGTTGGTTGTTGGTAGTTGGTTGTTGGTAGTTGGTTGTTGTTATTTGGTTGTTATTAGTTGGTTGTTGGTAGTTGGTTGTTGGTTGTTGGTAGTTGGTTGTCGGTTGTTGTTAGTTGGTTGTTGTTAGTTGGTTGTTGGTAGTTGGTTATTGGTTTTTGGTTGTTGGTAGTTGGTTGTTGGTTGATGTTAGTTGGTTGTTGTTAGTTGGTTGTTGTTAGTTGGTTGTTTGTAGTTGGTTGTTGTTAGTTGGTTGTTGTTAGTTGGTTGTTTTTAGTTGGTTGTTGTTAGTTGGTTGTTGGTAGTTGGTTGTTGTTAGTTGGTTGTTGTTAGTTGGTTGTTGTTAGTTGGTTGTTGTTAGTTGGTTGTTGTTAGTTGGTTGTTGTTAGTTGGTTATTGGATTTGGTAGTTGTAAGTTGGTTGTTGTTAGTTGGTTGTTGTTAGTTGGTTGTTGTTAGTTGGTTGTTGTTAGTTGGTTGTTGGTAGTTGTTAGTTGGTTGTTGTTAGTTGGTTGTTGTTAGTTGATTGTTGTTAGTTGGTTGTTGTTAGTTGGTTGTTGTTAGTTGGTTGTTGTTAGTTGGTTGTTGGTAGTTGGTTGTTGTTAGTTGGTTGTTGTTAGTTGGTTGTTGTTAGTTGGTTGTTGTTAGTTGGTTGTTGTTAGTTGGTTGTTGTTAGTTGGTTATTGGTTGTTGGTAGTTGTTAGTTGGTTGTTGTTAGTTGGTTGTTGGTTGTCGGTAATTGTTAGTTGGTTGTTGGTAGTTGTTAGTTGGTTGTTGTTATCAGTTGGTTGTTGGTAGTTGGTTGTTGGTAGTTGTTAGTTGGTTGTTGTTAGTTGGTTGTTGTTAGTTGGTTGTTGGTAGTTGTTAGTTGGTTGTTGTTAGTTGGTTGTTGGTAGTTGTTAGTTGGTTGTTGGTAGTTGTTAGTTGGTTGTTGTTAGTTGGTTGTTGTTAGTTGGTTGTCGGTAGTTGTTAGTTGGTTGTTGTTAGTTGGTTGTTGGTAGTTGTTAGTTGATTGTTGTTAGTTGGTTGTTGTTTGTTGGTATTTGGTAGTTGTTAGTGGGTTGTTGTTAGTTGGTTGTTGGTAGTTGTTAGTTGGTTGTTGTTAGTTGGTTGTTGTTAGTTGGTTTTTGTTAGTTGGTTGTTTTTAGTTGGTTGTTGTTAGTTGGTTGTTGTTAGTTGGTTGTTGTTAGTTGGTTGTTGTTAGTTGGTTGTTGTTAATTGGTAGTTGGTTGTTGGTAGTTGTTAGTTGGTTGTTGGTAGTTGTTAGTTGGTTGTTGTTATTTGGTATTTGGTAGTTGGTTGTTGGTTGTTTGTAGTTGGTTGTTGGTTGTTGTTAGTTGGTTGTTGGTTGTTGTTAGTTGGTTGTTGGTAGTTGGTTGTTGCTTGTTGGTAGTTGGTTGTTGGTTGTTTGTAGTTAGTTGTTTGTTGTTGTTAGTTGGTTGTTGGTTGTTGTTAATTGGTTGTTGGTAGTTGGTTGTTGGTTGTTGGTAGTTGGTTGTTGGATGTTGTTAGTTGGTTGTTGTTTGTTGGTTGTTGGTTGTTGTTAGTTGGTTGTTAGTAGTTGGTTGTTGTTAGTTGGTTGTTGGTAGTTGGTTATTGGTTGTTGTTAGTTGGTAGTTGGTTGTTGGTAGTTGTTGGTTGTTGGTAGTTGGTTTTTGTTAGTTGGTTGTTGGTTGTTGGTAGATGTT
The DNA here is from genome assembly GCA_036924085.1 of Ariolimax columbianus. Classification (NCBI taxonomy): domain Eukaryota; kingdom Metazoa; phylum Mollusca; class Gastropoda; order Stylommatophora; family Arionidae; genus Ariolimax; species Ariolimax columbianus. Next base: position 104,100,305 of record JAVGWX010000002.1, read on the forward strand.
AGTTGGTTGTTGGTTGTTGGTAGTTGGTTGTTGTTAGTTGGTTGTTGGTAGTTGGTAGTTGGTAGTTAGTTGTTGGTTGTTGTTAGTTGGTTGTTGGTAGTTGGTTGTCAGTAGTTGGTTGTTAGTTGTTGTTAGTTGGTTGTTGGTAGTTGGTTGTTGTTAGTTGGTTGTTGTTAGTTGGTTGTTGTTAGTTGGTATTTGGTAGTAGGTTTTTGGTTGTTGGTTGTTGTTAGTTGGTTGTTGGTTGTTGGTAGTTCGTTTGTGTTAGTTGGTTGTTGGTTGTTGGTAGTTGTTAGTTGGTTGTTGGTAGTTGGTTGTTGTTAGTTGGTTGTTGGTAGTTGGTTGTTGGTAGTTGGTTGTTGGTTGTTGGTAGTTGGTTGTTGTTAGTTGGTTGTTGGTAGTTGGTTGTTGGTAGTTGGTTGTTAGTTGTTGTTAGTTGGTTGTTGGTTGGTGGTTGTTGTTAGTTGGTTGCTGGTAGTTGGTTGTTAGTTGTTGTTAGTTGGTTATTGGTTGTTGGTAGTTGGTTGTTGGTAGTTGGTTGTTGTTAGTTGGTTGTTGTTAGTTGGTTGTTTGTTGTTGGTAGTTGGTTGTTGGTAGTTGGTTGTTGGTAGTTGGTTGTTGTTAGTTGGTTGTTTGTTGTTGGTAGTTGGTTGTTGTTAGTTGGTTGTTGTTAGTTGGTAGTTTTTAGTTGGTTGTTGGTAGTTGGTTGTTGTTTGTTGGTGGTTTTTAGTGGATTGTTGGTTGTTGTTAGTTGGTTGTTGGTAGTTGGTTGTTGGTTGTTGTTAGTTGGTTGTTGATAGTTGGTAGTTGGTTGTTGTTAGTTTGTTGTTGGTAAGATTTAGTTGGTTGTTGTTAGTTGGTTGTTGTTAGTTGGTTGTTGGTAGTTGGTCGTTGGTTGTTGGTAGTTGGTTTTTATTAGTTGGTTGTTGGTTGTTGTCAGTTGGTTGTTGGTAGTTGGTTGTTGTTAGTTGGTTGTTGGTAGTTGGTTGTTGTTAGTTGGTTGTTGGTAGTTGGTTGTTGTTAGTTGGTTGTGTGTAGTTGGTTGTTGGTAGTTGGTTGTTGGTTGTTGTTAGTTGGTTGTTGGTAGTTGGTTGCTGGTAGTTGGTTGTTGTTAGTTGGTTGTTGGTTGTTTGTTGTTGGTTGTTGTTAGTTGGTTGTTGGTAGCTGGTTGTTGGTTGTTGTTAGTTGGTTGTTAGTTGTTGATAGTTGGTTGCTGGTAGTTGGTCATTGTTAGTTGGTTTTTGGTAGTTGGTTGTTGGTTGTTGTTAGTTGGTTGTTTTTAGTTGGTTGTTGGTTGTTGTTAGTTGGTTGTTGTTAGTTGGTAGTTGGTTGTTGTTAGTTGGTTTCTGGTAGTTGGTTGTTGGTAGTTGGTTGTTGGTTGTTGGTTGTTGTTAGTTGGTTGTTTGTAGTTGGTTGTTGTTAGTTGGTTGTTGTTAGTTGGTTGTTTTTAGTTGGTTGTTGTTAGTTGGTTGTTGGTAGTTGGTTGTTGTTAGTTGGTTGTTGTTAGTTGGTTGTTGTTAGTTGGTTGTTGTTAGTTTGTTGTTGTTAGTTGGTTGTTGTTAGTTGGTTATTGGATTTGGTAGTTGTAAGTTGGTTGTTGTTAGTTGGTTGTTGTTAGTTGGTTGTTGTTAGTTGGTTGTTGTTAGTTGGTTGTTGGTAGTTGTTAGTTGGTTGTTGTTAGTTGGTTGTTGTTAGTTGGTTGTTGTTAGTTGGTTGTTGTTAGTTGGTTGTTGTTAGTTGGTTGTTGTTAGTTGGTTGTTGGTAGTTGGTTGTTGTTAGTTGGTTGTTGTTAGTTGGTTGTTGTTAGTTTGTTGTTGTTAGTTGGTTGTTGTTAGTTGATTGTTGGTTGTCGGTAATTGTTAGTTGGTTGTTGGTAGTTGTTAGTTGGTTGTTGTTAGTTGGTTGTTATCAGTTGGTTCTTGGTAGTTGGTTGTTGGTAGTTGTTAGTTGGTTGTTGTTAGTTGGTTGTTGTTAGTTGGTTGTTGGTAGTTGTTAGTTGGTTGTTGTTAGTTGGTTGTTGGTAGTTGTTAGTTGGTTGTTGGTAGTTGTTAGTTGGTTGTTTTTAGTTGGTTGTTGTTAGTTGGTTGTTGGTAGTTGTTAGTTGGTTGTTGTTAGTTGGTTGTTGGCAGTTGTTAGTTGATTGTTGTTAGTTGGTTGTTGTTTGTTGGTATTTGGTAGTTGTTAGTGGGTTGTTGTTAGTTGGTTGTTGGTAGTTGTTAGTTGGTTGTTGTTAGTTGGTTGTTGTTAGTTGGTTGTTGTTAGTTGGTTGTTCTTAGTTGGTTGTTGTTAGTTGGTTGTTGTTAGTTGGTTGTTGTTAGTTGGTTGTTGTTAATTGGTAGTTGGTTGTTGGTTGTTGGTAGTTGTTAGTTGGTTGTTGGTAGTTGTTAGTTGGTTGTTGTTATTTGGTATTTGGTAGTTTGTTGTTGGTTGTTTGTAGTTGGTTGTTGGTTGTTGTTAGTTGGTTGTTTGTTGTTGTTAGTTGGTTGTTGGTTGTTGTTAATTGGTTGTTGGTAGTTGGTTGTTGGTTGTTGTTAGTTGGTTGTTGTTTGTTGGTTGTTGGTTGTTGTTAGTTGGTTGTTAGTAGTTGGTTGTTGTTAGTTGGTTGTTGGTACTTGGTTGTTGGTTGTTGTTAGTTGGTAGTTGGTTGTTGGTAGTTGTTGGTTGTTGGTAGTTGGTTTTTGTTAGTTGGTTGTTGGTTGTTGGTAGATGTTAGTTGGTTGTTGGTGTTTGGTAGTTGGTTGTTGTTAGTTGGTTGTTGGTAGTTGGTAGTTGGTGGTTAGTTGTTGGTTGTTGTTAGTTGGTTGTTGGTAGTTGGTTGTCAGTAGTTGGTTGTTAGTTGTTGTTAGTTGGTTGTTGGTAGTTGGTTGTTGTTAGTTGGTTGTTGTTAGTTGGTTGTTGTTAGTTGGTATTTGGTAGTAGGTTGTTGGTTGTTGGTTGTTGTTAGTTGGTTGTTGTTAGTTGGTTGTTGGTAGTTGGTTTGTGTTAGTTGGTTGTTGGTTGTTGGTAGTTGTTAGTTGGTTGTTGGTAGTTGGTTGTTGTTAGTTGGTTGTTGGTAGTTGGTTGTAGGTAGTTGGTTGTTGGTAGTTGGTTGTTGTTAGTTGGTTGTTGGTAGTTGGTTGTTGGTAGTTGGTTGTTAGTTGTTGTTAGTTGGTTGTTGGTTGGTGGTTGTTGTTAGTTGGTTGCTGGTAGTTGGTTGTTAGTTGTTGTTAGTTGGTTATTGGTTGTTGGTAGTTGGTTGTTGGTAGTTGGTTGTTGTTAGTTGGTTGTTGTTAGTTGGTTGTTTGTTGTTTGTAGTTGGTTGTTGTTAGTTGGTTGTTGGTAGTTGGTTGTTGGTAGTTGGTTGTTAGTCGTTGTTAGTTGGTTGTTGGTTGGTGGTTGTTGTTAGTTGGTTGCTGGTAGTTGGTTGTTAGTTGTTGTTAGTTGGTTATTGGTTGTTGGTAGTTGGTTGTTGGTAGTTGGTTGTTGTTAGTTGGTTGTTGTTAGTTGGTTGTTTGTTGTTGGTAGTTGGTTGTTGGTAGTTGGTTGTTGGTAGTTGGTAGTTGTTAGTTGGTTGTTTGTTGTTGGTAGTTGGTTGTTGTTAGTTGGTTGTTGTTAGTTGGTAGTTTTTAGTTGGTTGTTGGTAGTTGGTTGTTGTTTGTTGGTGGTTTTTAGTGGATTGTTGGTTGTTGTTAGTTGGTTGTTAGTAGTTGGTTGTTGGTTGTTGTTAGTTGGTTGTTGATAGTTGGTAGTTGGTTGTTGTTAGTTTGTTGTTGGTAAGATTTAGTTGGTTGTTGTTAGTTGGTTGTTGTTAGTTGGTTGTTGGTAGTTGGTCGTTGGTTGTTGGTAGTTGGTTTTTATTAGTTGGTTGTTGGTTGTTGTTAGTTGGTTGTTGGTAGTTGGTTGTTGTTAGTTGGTTGTTGGTAGTTGGTTGTTGTTAGTTGGTTGTTGGTAGTTGGTTGTTGTTAGTTGGTTGTGTGTAGTTGGTTGTTGGTAGTTGGTTGTTGGTTGTTGTTAGTTGGTTGTTGGTAGTTGGTTGCTGGTAGTTGGTTGTTGTTAGTTGGTTGTTGGTTGTTTGTTGTTGGTTGTTGTTAGTTGGTTGTTGGTAGCTGGTTGTTGGTTGTTGTTAGTTGGTTGTTAGTTGTTGATAGTTGGTTGTTGGTAGTTGGTCATTGTTAGTTGGTTTTTGGTAGTTGGTTGTTGGTTGTTGTTAGTTGGTTGTTTTTAGTTGGTTGTTGGTTGTTGTTAGTTGGTTGTTGTTAGTTGGTAGTTGGTTGTTGTTAGTTGGTTTCTGGTAGTTGGTTGTTGGTAGTTGGTTGTTGGTTGTTGGTTGTTGTTAGTTGGTTGTTTGTAGTTGGTTGTTGTTAGTTGGTTGTTGTTAGTTGGTTGTTTTTAGTTGGTTGTTGTTAGTTGGTTGTTGGTAGTTGGTTGTTGTTAGTTGGTTGTTGTTAGTTGGTTGTTGTTAGTTGGTTGTTGTTAGTTTGTTGTTGTTAGTTGGTTGTTGTTAGTTGGTTATTGGATTTGGTAGTTGTAAGTTGGTTGTTCTTAGTTGGTTGTTGTTAGTTGGTTGTTGTTAGTTGGTTGTTGTTAGTTGGTTGTTGGTAGTTGTTAGTTGGTTGTTGTTAGTTGGTTGTTGTTAGTTGGTTGTTGTTAGTTGGTTGTTGGTAGTTGGTTGTTGTTAGTTGGTTGTTGTTAGTTGGTTGTTGTTAGTTTGTTGTTGTTAGTTGGTTGTTGTTAGTTGGTTGTTGGTTGTCGGTAATTGTTAGTTGGTGGTTGGTAGTTGTTAGTTGGTTGTTGTTAGTTGGTTGTTATCAGTTGGTTCTTGGTAGTTGGTTGTTGGTAGTTGTTAGTTGGTTGTTGTTAGTTGGTTGTTGTTAGTTGGTTGTTGGTAGTTGTTAGTTGGTTGTTGTTAGTTGGTTGTTGGTAGTTGTTAGTTGGTTGTTGGTAGTTGTTAGTTGGTTGTTTTTAGTTGGTTGTTGTTAGTTGGTTGTTGGTAGTTGTTAGTTGGCTGTTGTTAGTTGGTTGTTGGTAGTTGTTAGTTGATTGTTGTTAGTTGGTTGTTGTTTGTTGGTATTTGGTAGTTGTTAGTGGGTTGTTGTTAGTTGGTTGTTGGTAGTTGTTAGTTAGTTGTTGTTAGTTGGTTGTTGTTAGTTGGTTGTTGTTAGTTGGTTGTTGTTAGTTGGTTGTTGTTAGTTGGTTGTTGTTAGTTGGTTGTTGTTAGTTGGTTGTTGTTAATTGGTAGTTGGTTGTTGGTTGTTGGTAGTTGTTAGTTGGTTGTTGGTAGTTGTTAGTTGGTTGTTGGTTGTTGTTAGTTGGTTGTTGGTAGTTGGTTGTTGTTAGTTGGTTGTTGGTAGTTGGTTGTTGGTTGTTGTTAGTTGGTTGTTTGTTGTTGTTAGTTGGTTGTTGGTTGTTGTTAATTGGTTGTTGGTAGTTGGTTGTTGGTAGTTGGTTGTTGGTTGTTGTTAGTTGGTTGTTGTTTGTTGGTTGTTGGTTGTTGTTAGTTGGTTGTTAGTAGTTGGTTGTTGTTAGTTGGTTGTTGGTACTTGGTTGTTGGTTGTTGTTAGTTGGTAGTTGGTTGTTGGTAGTTGTTGGTTGTTGGTAGTTGGTTTTTGTTAGTTGGTTGTTGGTTGTTGGTAGATGTTAGTTGGTTGTTGGTGTTTGGTAGTTGGTTGTTGTTAGTTGGTTGTTGGTAGTTGGTAGTTGGTGGTTAGTTGTTGGTTGTTGTTAGTTGGTTGTTGGTAGTTGGTTGTCAGTAGTTGCTTGTTAGTTGTTGTTAGTTGGTTGTTGGTAGTTGGTTGTTGTTAGTTGGTTGTTGTTAGTTGGTTGTTGTTAGTTGGTATTTGGTAGTAGGTTGTTGGTTGTTGGTTGTTGTTAGTTGGTTGTTGGTTGTTGTTAGTTGGTTGTTGGTAGTTGGTTTGTGTTAGTTGGTTGTTGGTTGTTGGTAGTTGTTAGTTGGTTGTTGGTAGTTGGTTGTTGTTAGTTGGTTGTTGGTAGTTGGTTGTAGGTAGTTGGTTGTTGGTAGTTGGTTGTTGTTAGTTGGTTGTTGGTAGTTGGTTGTTGGTAGTTGGTTGTTAGTTGTTGTTAGTTGGTTGTTGGTTGGTGGTTGTTGTTAGTTGGTTGCTGGTAGTTGGTTGTTAGTTGTTGTTAGTTGGTTATTGGTTGTTGGTAGTTGGTTGTTGGTAGTTGGTTGTTGTTAGTTGGTTGTTGTTAGTTGGTTGTTTGTTGTTTGTAGTTGGTTGTTGGTAGTTGGTTGTTGGTAGTTTGTTGTTGTTAGTTGGTTGTTTGTTTTTGATAGTTGGTTGTTGTTAGTTGGTTGTTGTTAGTTGGTTGTTGTTAGTTGGTAGTTTTTAGTTGGTTGTTGGTAGTTGGTTGTTGTTTGTTGGTGGTTTTTAGTTGGTTGTTGGTTTTTGTTAGTTGGTTGTTGGTAGTTGGTTGTTGGTTGTTGTTAGTTGGTTGTTGATAGTTGGTAGTTGGTTGTTGTTAGTTTGTTGTTGGTAAGATTTAGTTGGTTGTTGTTAGTTGGTTGTTGTTAGTTGGTTGTTGGTAGTTGGTCGTTGGTTGTTGGTAGTTGGTTGTTATTAGTTGGTTGTTGGTTGTTGTTAGTTGGTTGTTGGTAGTTGGTTGTTGTTAGTTGGTTGTTGGTAGTTGGTTGTTGTTAGTTGGTTGTTGGTAGTTGGTTGTTGTTAGTTGGTTGTGTGTAGTTGGTTGTTGGTAGTTGGTTGTTGGTAGTTGGTTGTTGTTAGTTGGTTGTTGGTAGTTGGTTGCTGGTAGTTGGTTGTTGTTAGTTGGTTGTTGGTTGTTTGTTGTTGGTTGTTGTTAGTTGGTTGGTAGTAGTTGGTTGTTGGTTGTTGTTAGTTGGTTGTTAGTTGTTGATAGTTGGTTGTTGGTAGTTGGTCATTGTTAGTTGGTTTTTGGTAGTTGGTTGTTGGTTGTTGTTAGTTGGTTGTTTTTAGTTGGTTGTTGGTTGTTGTTAGTTGGTTGTTGTTAGTTGGTAGTTGGTTGTTGTTAGTTGGTTTCTGGTAGTTGGTTGTTGGTAGTTGGTTGTTGGTTGTTGGTTGTTGGTTGTTAGTAGTTGGTGGTTGGTAATTGGTTGTTGGTAGTTGGTTGTTGGTAGTTTGTTGTTGGTAGTTGGTTGTTGGTTGTTGGTAGTTGGTTGTTAGTAGTTGGTTGTAGGTAGTTGGTTGTTGGTAGTTGGTTGTTTGTAGTTGGTTGTTAGTAGTTGGTTGTTGGTAGTTGGTAGTTGGTTGTTGGTAGTTGGTTGTTAGTAGTTGGTTGTTGGTAGTTGGTAGTTGGTTGTTGGTAGTTGGTTGTTGGTAGTTGGTTGTTGGTAGTTGGTTGTTAGTAGTTGGTTGTTGGTAGTTGGTAGTTGGTTGTTGGTAGTTGGTTGTTCGTAGTTGGTTGTTTGTAGTAGATGACACGATGTGTGTGGTCTGTCATTCGTCAATGATGTTTGTAGTAGAGGACACGCTGTGTGTGGTCTGTCATTCGTCAATGATGTTTGTAGTACATGGTAAACTGTTTGTGATCTGTCATCTAGTAATGATGTTTATAGTAGATTTACATGTTGTTTGTGATGTGTCATCCCTCAATGATATTTGTAGTGCCCCTAACCCTACATTATGTGTGTCTACCAACTGCATATATTTTGACCTATGAAAAATTGAAGTTAAAACCGGGGTTTTGACGAATGGCTACTTGGTTTCCTCTAACATGTACAAGAAAGGTCACGTCCGTGTTGAGGAATAGCGTCTAGATCACCCCTAACGTCTGCTAACGAGACCAGCTCCATACCGACGGGCCTCTAGCCCCTCACCTAACGTCTGCTAATGAGACCAGCTCCATACCGACGGGCCTCTAGCTCCTCACCTAACGTCTGCTAATGAGACCAGCTCCATACCGACGGGCCTCTAGTCCCTCACCTAACGTCTGCTAATGAGACCAGCTCCATACCGACGGGCCTCTAGCCCCTCACCTAACATCTGCTAATGAGACCAGCTCCATACCGACGGGCCTCTAGTCCCTTGCCTAACATCTGCTAATGAGACCAGCTCCATACCGACGGGCCTCTAGTCCCTCTCTAACGTATGTTAAAGAGATCAGGCCGGTACCGACGGGCTTCTGTCTCTCCTAACGTCTGATAATGCGATCAGGTCCGTATCAACGGACCTCTAGTCTCTTTCCCATCAACTTTTAATGAGGCCCAGTCAATATCTACAGGAATATAGTCTCTCTGCTAGCATCTAGTAATAAGGTGTAGTCCGAACAACCACCTAACGTCTTGTAAAAGACGTATGCCGACCAACCACCTAACGCCTAGTAATAAAGTGTAGGCCGACCAACCACATAACGCCTAGTAATAAAGTGTAGGCCGACTAACCACCTAGCGTCTAGTAATAAGATGTAGTTCGACCATACATCGCACATTTCCTCCAACATCATAGATGGGGAAAGTCCCTTCCAAAAGATGCTCCCCTAATGTTCCCTGTCCGCCCATCAGACCCCCCATAACCGCCACTGTTCATGAATTCAATGTTGATAAGGTCGGTTCCGCCTTTCCAATCGACTCTTCTATTTCTGGACATTATTTTCCAAAGAGCAATTTATGTTTTCTGAATTCTTTAAATTAGACAAATTGCTTTTCTCTTTGCGAGATGTTCCAGGAATCGATCCGTGTGATTAGCTGTTGTAGTTTATATTAATAGTTCTTTCTTGTTTCTTTTCAAGATCAGCCTCGCCAGAAAGGGTCGCGGGGAGAATCAATTGTGTTACTGACAACACAAAGGATGTCAAATTGCTAGATAATATGTAATGTAATTTTGTTCCTCTTTCACCGTTGAGATAATATACCGTACACAAACAGGCTCTGAGCATGCGTAATTGAATCGATCTATATTCTAACACATACACAGTCACCATTGCTTTATTTAGCTTACTAGCATAGAAGCCTGTCTTACACAGGCAAAGCAGATTTTGAATTTGGTTTAAGTCATGCGGAATAACGACTGTCGTAAAAAGCAACAACTGTTGTACGATTTTATTCCTATTTCTGGGTAGTCGAGGGTTTTTTGGGATTGAAAGTTACATGCCGCTTCGTCACTGCTGTCGCAACGTGGTGTGCAGGTTATGTTTATCTATCTCATCTCCAACATTAACATTTTTTATCTCCAATCGAGTATTCGATCTGCTGCTTTTCTTTTCAGCAGGCAGACAGGTAAACCATTCGGCCACGCTCTCCCCAACAACAACAGCAACAGCAACAGCAGCAGCAGCATCAGCAGCAGCAGCAACAACAACAACAACAACAACAACAACAACAACAACAATAACAACAACAACAACAACAAATACAACAACAACAAATACAAATACAACAACAACAACAACAACGATAGTAGAGACAAATAATCAAACTAATAAAATGTTATGTCTAAAGAAACACTTGAACTCGAGATATTATTAGCCTGCTAAAAAAAAATACAATCATCAAGAATCTTCTTGTAGAAGACGTTTCGGGAAAAATCGAAAGCTTTATGGATCAACGGACCATGGGATGAGTCAGAAATTTAACCTTAATGTAACATATAATGTTACTCAAACAATATTAAGGTTACTTTCTGACTTCCCTTGTACGAGGCGTGTTCAAATGAAGCCGGACCAAATTGCAACAGTAAACACACGTACGATGCGCATGATGACATCACTTCTGGTGTAAACAGCACATTTCAACCGTCAAGTTTGCAAAATTTCCTTATTCTCCGATAGTTTCCTCAGCAGACCGTTCAACAGATGGTGGATGTGATACGGAATCCGTCCAGAGTTGATCAGCGAGGGGTGATTCGGTTTCTAGCAGCTGAAGGATGTCGATCAGTTGACATTCTTCGCAGGATGCAGGCAGTGTAGGGGGACAAAAGTGTCTCAAAGACAACAGTGAAGAGCAGGACAACGATGTTTAAAGAAGGACGTTTATTTAAAAACGCAATAACACACACCTTTACAACACACATTTACTACACGCATTTACACACATTTGCAACATACATTTACAACCCACATCTCCACAGATTTACAACAAATATTTACAGACATTTACAACACACATTAAACACATTTACAACACACATTTACAACACACATTTACAACAACATTTACAACACGCATTTACAACTCACATTTACATACATTCAAGAGTGAAGTGCAGGGGTAAGTGCATATAGCCAGCCAACAATTAGAAGTGAATATATAATGTCTCGGATATTAGAATGTCACCACAATACAAAGAGAACGCGATACAACACGATACAAAGAGAACGCGATACAACACGATACAAAGAGAACGCGATACAACACGATACAAAGAGAACGCAATACAACACAATACAAAGAGAACGCAATACAACACGATACAAAGAGAACGCGATACAACACGATACAAAGAGAACGCGATACAACATGGCGCAAAGAGAATGCGATACAACACGGCGCAAAGAGAATGCGATACAACACGGCACAAAGAGAACGCGATACAACACGACACAAAGAAAACGCGATACAACACGACACAAAAAGAACGTGATACAACACGACACAAAGATAACGTGATACAACACCACACAAAGAGAACGCGATACAACACGACACAAAGAGAACGCGATACAACACGACACAAAGAGACCGCGATACAACACGACACAAAGAGACCGCGATACAACACGACACAAAGAGAACGCGATACAACACGACACAAAGAGAACGCGATACAACACGACACAACGAGAACGCGATACAACACGATATTTCTATTAAGTTGTGCTACTAGTGACAGAACTAGAAATTTGCAAATGTAAAATAAACATCGAAACCACAGATATGAAATGCCTGACACGAATGTTTGGAGTAATAACAATGGACATAATCAGAAACAAAGAATGTAGGCGACAAGTAGAAACAGCACCAGTGCTAGACTTCTTCAAAAGACAGTAAACCAACTGGTTTGGCCACGTGACACTTCAAACACCAGATACGAGACGTGTTCAGATGAAACCGGACCTAACTGCACCAAGCTTGCAAAATGGCTTTATCCTCTGACTCATAGTTTCCTCAGCAGACCGTTGAAAACATGGTGGGTATGATATGGAATTTGTCCAGAGTTGATCAGCGAGCGGTGATTAGGTTTCTAACAACTGAAGGATGTCGACCAGTTGACGTTCATCGCCGAATGCAGGCAGTCTATGGTGACAAAAGTGTCAAAGACAACAGTAAAGAACTGGACAACAATGTTTAAAGAAGGACGTGAGTTAACGAAAGATCTTTCGAGACCAGGTCAGGCGCATGTTGTTGCGTTAACTCACGTCCTTCTTCAAACATCGTTGTCCAGTTCTTCACTGTTGTCTTTGACACTTTTGTCACCATAGACTGCCTGCTACCTGCGATGAATGTCAACTGGTCGACATCCTTCATCTGTTAGAAACCGAATCACCGCTCGCTGATCAACTCTGGACGGATTCCGTACCACACCCGCCATGTTTTCAACGGTCTGCTGAGGAAACTATTAGTCGGAGGATAATGACATTTGGCAAACTTGGTGCAGTTAGAAAATGCAAATACTTTGGTTACATCAAGAGACAAAACGGTCTCGATAGAACAGTGATGGAAGGTATGGTGCCAGGCAAAAGAGGAAAGGGTAGACCAAGAAGACGATGGCACTAAGATATCCAGGAATGCCTGGGTATGACTGTGGCGGAGGCCGGCGTTTTGGCAAGGGAACGAGTTTCTTTCAGCCAGACTGTGATGGGAGCGACGTTCTATAAAGGACATGCTTGATGATGATGATAATGGTGCGGTTAGGTCCGTTTTCATTTGAACACGCCTCGTAGTAAACCTCCAAAAGCAACACTATACAGAAACAACAAATAAAACGCAGAAGGAGTGCAAGTAAAAGATGGGCAGAGGAAATAACATAAATAACCATTTACGATGCAAATAATAATATCCGGTCAAAAAAACCTCTAAATAACCTGAGGCTGATTGGCACAAGCAGAACAAAGGCAAAACAACGAATGATAAAAATGGGGATACTAAATGATACAAGATGTAATTAATCATCATCATGTAGCATGTCCCTTGCCGATCGTCGCGCAAATGACAGACGTTCTGAAGGAAACTTGATATCTTACAAAATCTTTAATCGGTTTCAGCGTTATGCCAAATCATTCTTTAACATCTTGGTGCCATCACCTTCTTGGTCTGCCTCTGCCTTTCTAGTCCGGCACTATACCTTACATTACCGTTCTCTCAAGACCATTGTGTCTTTTGATGTGGCCAACGGGGTTATGAAGAGATATATAGAACTAGCCCTACTGTGTGCCTCATGCGCAGTGGCATTCATCGCGAAAGGGTATTTCCGTAAGCTAGCTTTTTCATGGTCGGCCTTTGATCTAGAATCCGTTTGATCTAAATAGCATTGCTTCTTGTGTGTGTGTGTGTGTGGGGAGGGGGGGGGGGTGCTGTGGGGTGGTAGTCTTATTAGGTGGCCAACCACTTTTGTTGCTGTCTTTTGATGTAGTCAGATAATGGTGTTGTTCTCCACAGTATCGCGATGTCATCGTCTCTGATCCTGTCTCTCCTTTTTACACGTAATATTTGTTTGTATTGCATTTTATTTCTGAAGTTACGATTAGCCGTTACTATTAGCCGTTACTATTAGCCGTTTTTCAAGTGATGTTAGTGTTTAGTTTTGACATTAGTAGCAGTGTCGGGATGAAAATCGTGTTGTATAAAGCTCGTTTGGTAGTTATTGTCACGTGCTTGCAATTAAGTATTGGTGTTAATTGCCCAGTAATTTGATTTGTCTTATTGCATCTGTGTTGGATTGTCGCTGTGATTCTACCGTCCGCTGATATCGGCCTCCCTAAAAATGTGAAATCTTTCACCTGTTTGATCTGCTGCTTTTCAAGAAAGATAATTGTTTGTTCTGCTTGTCTAGATATTTTCATGCCCTCAGCCTTTTCTGCGTTGATTTTCATGCTGTAGTCTTTACATGTTGCATTTAGTTTGTCAATATGTTGTTGTAACTGCATTTCTAAAGATGCTATGACAGCTTGATCTTCTGCGAAAAGAAGTTTGTTTAATAGTTCACCAATGTTGTTTCATTCTTTTGCATTAGCTGTTTTACATAAACACCAAGCTAAAAATATATATGATATGTGAACTTTCTGTGCGTCTCTATGGTACACAGTGCTGGAGAGGAATTCAATAAGAAATGTTCAAATTGTGATCTTTTTGTACAACTTAGCTGATAAAGATCTTCATACACATTTTGTGATCGAACACAATCTTCAACCGAGAACTGATTGGAACAATCAAGAAGAGACGGACACCATCCCCAACCGAGAACTGAATGGAACAATCAAGAAGAAACGGACACCATCCCCAACCGAGAACTGATAGCTCGCAAGCAGTAAAGAAGATGTCTAACATCATCATAAGATGCAGACACTGGAAATGAAAATATGCTGAGACCTACTCCTTGTCATGAACAAAGAAAATAAGGAAGTCATCTCGCTAGAAGGAAACACGGGCTTACAGGAATCAACGCAGCACACTTATTGTATCATATTTCTGTGTGAGGCAGAAGACCCTCTTCTAGGGAGGACAACATAGAACCACTGAAAGCTTTTAGGACATTTTGTAAATGGCGATTAAGAGGGTAGCTGGTGACACTGATAACCTTAGCATGCAGGACATCTTTACTACATACACTGCAATAGGAAGAATTCAAAGTCTTTGGACTTGGGCTTCCTGTAATAAACCAACCACAGTTAGACTCTAATGCTTTAGAAGGATTACGATTATTACAAGACAGAAGATTATCATTTTTATTTGATCACCCGAATAGGTCAATTTGTTCTCCTCCCTCCTTGAAGGAAGATTGTCAACAATGTTTTGGTTTATATCAGACACACATACATGTGCTTGTGTGGAGAGAACAGAAAAATATCAGAAAATTGTCCCCCAATCTGTCGACACCATCAGAGGAGCAGAGTGACAGCATTGCCCTCACAAATCTATTTGAGTGATAAGTAGCATTTCGCACAATCGTGAGACGGATCGCCTAGTCTATGATTAACATAAATGTGGTTGTTTGATTATGAACGGCTTTGGAGGAGAAGAAATTATTGGTTTGGGAGTATTGTCTATCACATTCTCTCCCGCATTCAAACGTAAACATCTTATCCTTCAGCCTGGTAATATTAGCTGTTCAATCTGGTGTTTTCTCGCATTCCAATCCCAAACTGGCTGGAGACACACAACACCCACGATTTCCAGCTTTCTTAATCGTGTCAATTGCTTGAACATTTTTCCAGTATTGATTTCTCCACCTCTCAAATCCTGTCTCCAATTCCCAAGTTATTTCTTATACAATCCGAGTTGGCCATTCCATTCCGTTCGTTGTATCACTTACTTGATGTCTGATAAATGCCTCATTTACTGCTTTGACAGTTTCAACTATAGAAGCCATTCATTACGGCTGTATATTTGTGATGTTTGTTGAGAGAAACGTTCACACGTCCGTACATTTGTTTATCGATCTGTCATTCCAGCATTGAGAACGAGGATTGAGATAAAATCATTGATTCTTCTAAAAGGGCCGCATGGAATATGTGATGAATACGGATTGGATAAATCTAAATGGACGTACAAGATTCCAAGGTATTAAAAACCACATTGATAGAAAGAAAATACAGAAAGAATGGGAGAAATCAAAATATAAAAGAAAGAAATATGAGCCCTTTGTGGGAGATTGAAAATGTCATTACGTGCAGATAAATGCGGTCCCTCGCAATCGAATTGGCGCCAAAAAAAGCTAACATCTCAGGGGTGACTTATCTTGCTGCTACACAGACTACAGGGGAAATATAATTATTTTGTTGATCGGTTTTGAGTCGAAAGTTAGGCTAAATTATTGACAAGTTCTGGATGCATTTTGGATGTTAGCATCTAATTTGTGTTGTTGTTGAAGTAGTTGTTGTTGTTGTAGGCTGTTGTTGTTGATGATTGTTACTGTTGTTTCTACTGGTGCTGTTTTTCGATGCTGTTGTTAAATTATTTTTGGTTGTTATTGTTGTTGTTGCTGGTGTTGCTGGTAGTTGATGCTGGTTTTTGAAGCTATTACTGGTGTTCTTACTGTTTGCTACGGGGTTATTATTGTTTGTTGTTGCTGTTGCTATTGCTTGTTGTTGGTTGTTGCTGGTGATGTTATAGGTTGCTGTTGTTGGATGTTGCTGGTAATGTTATTGGTTGCTGTTGTTGGTTATTTCTGATTTTGTTATTGGTTGCTGTTGTTGGTTGTTGCTGGTGATGTTTTTGGTTGCATTTGTTTGTTGTTGCTGGTGTTGTTATTAGTTGTTGTTGTTATTATTGGATGTTCTTGATAAGATTGTTATTGGTTGTTGCTGGTGTTGTTATTGTTATCTGTTGGCGTTGTTATTGTTTGTTGATGTTGTTATTGTTTGTTGATGTTGTTGATGGTGTGTTATTGGTTGCTTTTGTTGGTTGTTGCTGGTGTTGTTTATTAGTTGTTGCTGTTCTTGTTACTAGTTGTTGTTATTATTGGATGTTATTGTTGCTGAGATTGTTGTTGGTTGTTGCTGGTGTTGTTATTGGTTGTTGATGTTGTTATTGTTGGTATTTGTTGTTGTTCCTGCAGATATTTTGTTGCTGCCTTTTTATTGTTGATTGTTGTTGCTATTATTGTTGGTTGTTGTTACTGCTATTTTTGCGTGGTACAGGTTGGATCTGAATAAAAAAAGTCCAATATCAAAATAACTACCTGAAGATCAAATATATGTAGCATGTACCCATTAGACTAATCTCAAAAGGAAGCCCATATTTTCTGTAAGAGGATACCAGGCCTTCAGACTGGACAGGCATGCGCTGATACTCATGTCAAACGTAGCAGCAAGCAGCGAGGTATTAGGTAATACTAACAATCAGGCAGAAATGTTAGAAGATGATCAGACTGGAAATGGGGCAGAAGATGCAGCACAGTGAATGAGCTGACAGCAGCCAGAGACTCATGCCTGCTCGCTTACATCAGGGTCAAGAACCACAGTTGACCAAGACCGTTTTCCACCTCTAAGAGGCTGATACGGAAAAAGGATGCTCTAGTGTGGTCCGGCTACGAGAATAGGGATCGCAGTGGGAAGGCAAATCCGGTTCTCTAAAAGAGACATCTGAAACTGGATATGTCGGGCCAAATGGCGCAGATATCGCAGCCTCGCTGCAAACTTCAACACAATGTCAAGTCGCACACTTTAGGACGAACGTTGAAAAAGAAGAAGAAGAAGAAGAACTAAAAGAAGAAAATGAAGAAAAAGAACATAAAAAGGAGAAGAAGAAGAACGAAAAGAAGAAAAAGAAGAAGAACCAAAAGAAGAAAAACAAGAAGAAAAAGAACCAAAAGAAGAAGAAGAAGAAGAAGAAGAAGAAGAAGAAGAAGAAGAACTAAAAGAAGAAAATGAAGAAGAAGAACATAAAAAGGAGAAGAAGAAGAACGAAAAGAAGAAAAAGAAGAAGAACCAAAAGAAGAAAAACAAGAAGAAAAAGAACCAAAAGAAGAAGAAGAAGAAGAAGAAGAAGAAGAAGAAGCATCAGAAGAAGACGCAGACCAAGGAGAAGAAGTAAAAGCAGAAAAAGAAGTAACATCAGAAAAAGAAGCAGAAGAAGAAGAAGAAGAAGAAACAAATTGAAGAAGAACAAGAAGACGACCAGGTAGACGAAGAAGAAGAAGCAGAAGAGGAAGATATAATTGTAAATAAAACAAACATCCACATGGTCCACCAACCTAAATAGTCTATCACTTTATCGTATGGAAATAAAGAGCTTCAACTGAATAATGGATGAAAACCTCAATGGCCACCCATTAAGATGGAGATATTTAGACAAAGATAGTACAAGAAATAGATTTAATTTTAGATTCTAGCCTTCGGCCTCACAAGTCGCGATTATAGACACTATATCAGATAAGTAGACCATTTTGTTCTTATATGTTGATTTGCTAGTTCAGCTTTGTGTTATTTGTTGTCACTGATGAAGGCCTATTGGTCGTAATGTAGGTTTTATATACTAGTATGACATACGAAGAGTCAAAACGGCTTATTAGAGCTAGATACATGACCAAATGGGAAACCGAACATACTGGATACACAAAAAACGATGCCTATTACCAGTTGAACAGAAGAGAGCAGGTCGTGGTCTTCAGACTTCGCACTGGCCACAATAGACTGAGGTACCACCTATTCAACAAATTGAAGATAGGTGGCACTGACGAATGCCCGTGTGGTACCGGAAAAATGACCGCTGAGCATTTGCTGCAAAACTGCCTGACATACTAGGATCAGAGAGGGCAGATGTGGTCATCACCAGTGGCAACACAAGACAAGCTCTATGGCAGTGTCGACAGCCTCAGGATGACCGCTGCTTTTTTCGAAAAAATTAAAGGTTGATGTCTGACTGCGTACGAAGAAGAAGAAGAAGAAGTAATGTAGGTTTTGTTTGTGTTCTAGTCTCGGTGCAGTATCTGATCATACTCATTAAAAAGTTTTGATTATATTAAATTTTAATCAACTTTAAACATTATTTTTTCATTTCGTTCTCAAGAGAGGAATTAAAAGACTGGGACATTAACACACACATTAAGCGATTGTGTTTTCAGAAACACTTTCCTTTCGAATTCCCACGTTCTTTCAAAAAATACATTTACATTTCAACCAACATTTTTTGCATTTATCACTATTTTCATTACAATGTTAATGTGTTATGTTAATGTGTAATGCAAACATATTATATAGTCTGCGCGAATTTATCAGGACAGACGCGTTCCTTATTATTTCCTCGAGGCGCATAGTTGTCGTTTGTATCATAAACACACTTTATAGTACTTAGGTTAATTGATAGTATATCATGAGTCTGTATCCTCATTCATTTTTGGGTATGAGTAAATTATTTTTACCTTTCAAATGCGCATTAATGTTTTCACAAAATTAATGAATTTTTAGTAAGAGCTGTACATATGACTGATGTTTTGTGTTTTTGTGTCAGTGTTCTGTTTTTAATTAAATATCACGTCCTAAGCTTCATGAGAAGTTTCAGTATTTATTATATGCAGCGTGTGCAATATATATACTTATAACTTACTCACCTTATTCAAATGACTTGAAGAGGCTATTGCATGCTGTCGGCTGAATGAATCGCAAACCATCTTTCTGCCAATAACCGTTTTTTCATTGCACGACCCTGCCATTATATCCAGAATTGTTTGTCCATGTCCTAGAGTACAGCACGTGCGATTGTTTTTGTTACCTCTGATATCTTGAACATGTTCTTCTTACTTACCACCTGTCCTCTAACCGTTGCCCAAAATCATTCTATATGATTTCAATGTGAATGGTACGGTGGCAATTTTAATCACATATGACCATGCTCCAGACATTATTTGTCAATATAAACCGTCAATGTCCTGTATGTATTCTTGACAAGTGACAAAAATTCAGGTTTGAGGTGCATTTCCGTAAATTCAATGTTTCCTTGTTTGCCAATGTTGGATCTCGTTCTTAATACTTACTGATGTTGAAACCTTATTTATCTGGGGTAGTTGTCTCGCCGCAGCGACTCAATTTCAACCAGTGTTCGTAAAGCGATCTCAGTCCCGCCAGGCGGAGCGATAGCGCGGGCTTGCGGAAAACGCTCGCCTGCCTTTCACCGTAGAGCGAATTGGGTGCGGTTTGTTGTAGTGGCTCCTCCACCGAGGTGCGCTAGTCTGGTCCGTATCAGGAAACGTGGTCCGTCCGTGGTGATTTATCTAAGGCTTATAGCAGAGCTCGACAGTACGTCTCGCTGGTGGTCCGACTCTCGCAAAGAGCTTGTGACCGGCAAATGGAAAGCAGAAATCGTTGCCTCGAGGCCCTGCGTTCTCCTACGGAGAAGGGCAGGCCAGCAGGCCAAATTGTCTCTAGTCCCAGTGAAATTCATCGCCGAGGTCGTTGGGATCCGTTCTGCACAGAGCGCTGCCATCCCTCCTCGAGCGAGCCCGATCGGTCGGTCGTCTGGTGCGCGTGGGAGGCCCCTGTCAGGCGGTCCTAGGTCGACGGAGTGAGGGACGGGTGGAACAACCGTCCGTCCGTCCGTCCCGTCAGTCGGTCCCTGCGGCCGTCGTCCCAGCGAGGCTTTTTACACACCCTTCCTCCGCCGACCGGTGTGTGCTGTACGTACGTCTCCGACAGATATCTGGTTGATCCTGCCAGTAGTCATATGCTTGTCTCAAAGATTAAGCAATGCATGTCTAAGTTCACACTGTCTCACGGTGAAACCGCGAATGGCTCATTAAATCAGTCGAGGTTCCTTAGATGACACGATCCTACTTGGATAACTGTGGCAAGTCTAGAGCTAATACATGCTTACCAAGCTCCGACCCTCGCGGAAAGAGCGCTTTTATTAGTTCAAAACCAATCGTCGTTTCCCCTCGCGGGGTTGCGGCGTCCCCACTGGTGACTCTGGATAACTTTGTGCTGATCGCATGGCCTCATGTGCCGGCGACGCATCTTTCAAATGTCTGCCCTATCATATGTCGATGGTACGTGACATGCCTACCATGTTTGTAACGGGTAACGGGGAATCAGGGTTCGATTCCGGAGAGAGAGCATGAGAAACGGCTACCACATCCAAGGAAGGCAGAAGGCGCGCAACTTACCCACTCCCGGCACGGAGAGGTAGTGACGAAAAATAACAATACGGGACTCTTTCGAGGCCCCGTAATTGGAATGAGTACACTTTAAACCCTTTAACGAGGATCTATTGGAGGACAAGTCTGGTGCCAGCAGCCGCGGTAATTCCAGCTCCAATAGCGTATATTAAAGTTGTTGCAGTTAAAAAGCTCGTAGTTGGATCTCAGGCGCAGGCGGGCGGTCCGGCTCGCGCCGGTTCACTGCCCGTTGTCTCCTGCCCTACCGTCTGCCGGCTCTCTCCCACGGGTGCTCTTCGCTGAGCGTCATGGGTGGCCGGTGCGTTTACTTTGAAAAAATTAGAGTGTTCAAAGCAGGCCTCGGCTGCCTGAATAATGGTGCATGGAATAATGGAATAGGACCTCGGTTCTATTTTGTTGGTTTTCGGAACTGGAGGTAATGATTAACAGGGACAAACGGGGGCATTCGTATTGCAGCGTTAGAGGTGAAATTCTTGGATCGCCGCAAGACGAGCTACTGCGAAAGCATTTGTCAAGAATGTTTTCATTAATCAAGAACGAAAGTCAGAGGCGCGAAGACGATCAGATACCGTCGTAGTTCTGACCATAAACGATGCTGACTAGCGATCCGCAGGAGCTGCTTCGATGACTCTGCGGGCAGCTTCCGGGAAACCAAAGTGTTTGGGTTCCGGGGGAAGTATGGTTGCAAAGCTGAAACTTAAAGGAATTGACGGAAGGGCACCACCAGGAGTGGAGCCTGCGGCTTAATTTGACTCAACACGGCCAACACTGAAAGGATTGACATGCCGAGACCACTTTTCTGGGGTCTAATATGGAACTGGTGCTGGATTTAGACCCCCAGAAATCTGGGGCTATGCCCCCTGTGGCTCGGTTGGTTTACATCAAGTGTTCTGACAAAGGAATTGACGGAAGAGCACTATCAGGAGTGGAGCCGGAGGTTTAAATTAACTTAACACGACAATACTGTAGAATGACGGTCAAAAAGAGAGCACCTTCGTGGGGTCTAATAGTGAACATGTGCTGGAATTAGACCCTCGAAAATCTGGGGCCACCCTCTAAATAACTTGATTGTCTCGCTAAAGGAATTGACGGAAGGGCACCACCAGGAGTGGAACCTGCGGCTCTATTTGACTGAACACGCCAATACTGTAGAACGACTGACAAATCGAGAGCACTACTGTTTGGGTCTAAAAATGAACGTACGCTGGTATTAGACTCACGGAAGATAAGGCAGCTCTCAAACACTCTAATGAAAGAACGCTACGGAAATCGTGTCTAATCGTGTCCGCAGAAACCGCAGATTTCAAATACCTGGTCATTGACAAACAAAAGCCCTCAATAAATTCGTCTGACCAAATAGTGAACGGGTGCTGGAAATAGACCATCTGAAGACAGGTCCGTTTTACCCTACTAATGACAGGGCGTTGCTACGGAAAACCAGCTCATATCGAGAGGAGCCGCAGACACTTTGGTTCACGTACCAGGCTGATAAGCCAATGGCGCGAGGCTAACATGTGGGGGATAACGGCCGAACCCTTGTAAGCCGCAATCCCGCCCAAAATCTCAGCACCACTGCAATGGGAGGCTCCTACATGCTCGGGACCTGGGGCTTGCGCCCCAGCCATAGCCGGTAGAGCCGCAGCAAGAGGTCCTTGCCGTCCGCCGATCAAAGCGGGCGGACAACTGCTTGATAATCACCTTATACGGCGATGGGGTGCGAAACCACCAACTAAAGACTTAGTACCTGGTCAGGGTGTCGAAAACAGTAGAGCAGCCACCTCACTGTGAACTGTCGAGACTCAACCACTGACCATGAGAGCTGTCGGCACACCAGGCGAACAACATCTCTATGACATTACCAGGCTTGTCCTCTGGTTAAATGCACGTCGGCTACGATATCTACCTCTGTACGTTATCAGCCATATAACTATCATGCTGGACGCAGAAGAGATGCAGACCAGCGGACACCTGCCCCACTGTGTCAACACCCCAGGTGGCGGGGAATGCTAGGCGTACCATCCCTGCATAGAAGCCAAGAAAATAAAGGGAAAAGAGATACCCCACTCACATGCAAATGCTACGTTTCTGGCAGGACGTGACGATCCTGGGATACAGACACACTGGACTGCCTCTCTTCCAGGTAACCAGTCCATCTCATATATCATATCACATATCACCATTGCACCCTATAGACACGAGTAGTGAAGACTCGATAGTCTGGTAAGACAACTTCCATAAGAGAGACAACTCTGATCATAAACAACTGCTGCCTTGCAGATAGGCTGGGGACAGCCAAAGGCTAAGGAGGGCATCCCTACAGAAACGCCTGTTGAAATCGGATGCACGGGGCCGCAAGCCTAACAAAACAGTGCAACGTAAATCGCAGTATGATGGCAGTACAACCTATTAGAAAAACGCATGGCGCTCATCCTGCGGAGTCCCGCCAGGCAGCGATAGTGCCGGGCCTCACGCCTCGAAGGGGCCCACCCTTGACTACTGGTGGTCACCCACCCATGTGTTGTGGAGTCAAGGCACATGGCTATGGGGCAACTTCTATTGGCCAAAACCTCAAGACCCTCAAAATACTACAGTGGAATGCGGAGGGAGTCATTAACAAAAAACTTTTCCTAACACACCACCTGCATGAAGGTAAGATTGACGTGGCATGTATCCAGGAAACACACCTCAACAATAACCATAAATTCTCAATCAGAGGATATCAGACCTTCCGTCTAGATAGAGAAGGCCACAAAGGAGGGGTCCTGATACTGACCAGAAACTGCATACCGAGTAGCGCGGTATCTGTCAATCACACCGGACAAGCAGAAATTGTAGGAGTTGACATAATGGCTCAAGAGACGAAGCTCCGCATTTTCAATCTGTACGGACCACCAAATAGAGACCTATCGCTCTCGAGTATGGAGGTCAGAGACTCCAACTGCATAGTAGTTGGAGATTTCAACAGCCATGGGGATACTCTGACACAGACAGCAGAGGTGACGAAGTGGAAGATTGGGAGATAGATGCAAATCTCTCCCTAATCAATATGCCGGAGGATAGCCCTAGCTTCTATTCAAGAACATGGCATACCACCTCGACTCCAGATTTGGCCTTCTCCACACAGGACATACACCATAAAATAGACCGCCAGGTGCTAAACCAACTGGCAGGTAGCGACCACAGGCCAATAAGGCTAACCATTGACATGGAAGTAGGCCCACAGGAAACAAAACCGCTCCCACGTTGGAATTACAAACGAGCCGACTGGGACAGATTTGCAATCCTGACAGATGGGCTGTGTGAAACCATCAACACACGAAACACCAAAATAAAGCCCATGGTAGAGAGCTTAAGCAAGGCAATAATGCAAGCCGCCACTGAAACCATCCCAAGAGGAGCTAGGAAAAACTATAAGCCCTACTGGAATGATGAGTTGCAGAAAGTGGAAGATGCAGTAACAAATGCTAGGAACATGGCAGAGCGAGAAAAATCCATGGAGGCAAACATCGCCCTCAAAGCCGCCGCGGCGAAGTACAAACACACTCTCAAACAAACAGCAAGAGAAAGCTGGAAAAATAAAATGGAAAGTCTAAACCTGGACAAAGACGGGAACAAGCTATGGAAGCTAGTCAGAGCCATGAACAACGAAACCCCGTCAAATAAACAAATTACTATCAAGCAGGGCGAGAACTTGATCACAGGTAAGAAAGCCGCAAACGCCTTTGTCGATCACTATGCCAGAGCAAACCACATCGAGGTCCCTGCAGATAAGCATACAGACATTAGCGAAGAGCTAAAGGGACACGAAAACATAAATACGGCTCCTGAAGAGCACATGATGGCCAAACTAACAACGCGCGAAATGGAAGAGGCTATGAGAACACTAAAGAAAAGGAAATCTCCCGGAAAAGACGGGATAACAAACGAAATGCTGATGGGGCTGGGCCAAACAGCGAAGAGGAAACTGCTATCGGTCCTGAACCAAAGCTGGCAAAGGGGAATTGTACCACAGGCATGGAAAGATGCAATACTGGTACCAGTACCAAAAACAGGAAAGGACAAAACAGATCCAAATGGATACAGGCCCATAAGCCTACTGAGCTGTGTCGGCAAGCTGATGGAACGGATGATAAACACCAGACTGATGTGGCATCTGAAAGAAAAACGAATACTAATTCCACAGCACGCCGGCTTTAGACAGCACAGATCCACTGAGGACCAGGTCATCCTCATAGCCCAGGAGATAGAAGATGCCTACCAGGCACAGAAACACACAGTAGCTGTTTGGGTGGATCTGGAAAAGGCATTTGACAAAGTCTGGAAGGATGGAGTCAAGCTAAGAAGAAGTGATGTCTGTGGGAAGATGTACAAGTGGATCAACCACTACCTCAAACAAAGAACGGCCAGAGTCCAAGTACAAGGGCAGATGAGCAAAAAGGTGACACTCGAGCAGGGAGTACCCCAAGGGGGAGTATTGTCACCCACACTCTTCCTGGTATATATAAACGATATTACAGAGAATATACCAAGAAGAGTCCATAGCTCAATGTTTGCAGACGATCTGGCTATGTGGACCTCTGAAAAGAATCTCACCATAGCAAGAAATCGGATGCAGACGGCCCTAACATCGCTGGAAGAGTGGGCGAACTCATGGCTGGTCAAAATAAACGAGGAGAAAACCACATGCACAATATTCTCGCTTTCATTAAAACCCCAAAGTACCAAATTAAGTCTAAATCGCAAAATCCTGCAGCCAAACGACAACCCAACCTATCTGGGAGTCACATTTGATCGGCGCATGACATGGAAAAGTCAGATTGAGAGAAACCGAATGAAAGCCAGAGAAAGAATGGCAATCATGAGGAAACTTGCTGGCACAAGCTGGGGAGCAGAAGAAGGCATACTAAAGAAACTGTATACTGGAAGAGTGAGACCAGTTCTCGAGTATGGCATTGCGGCATGGACAACAGCAGCGAAGGCGAACTTCGATAAAGTTAACAAACTTCAAAACCAAGCCATGAGAATTATAACAGGTGGCATGAAGTCAACGCCAATTGTAGAACTTGAAAAGATTACAAAACTGCAATCCATGACCGATAGAAGAGACTGCAGAGCCCAACTGCAGTCAGAGAAACTCCGAAGACTGACTGACCATCCAATGCACCAGAGACTAAACAATCTGGGAAATGGGAAACTAAAGCGGAGAAACTTTGCAGAAATAGCCAAAGCAAAGATGCACGAAGATCCCATAAACGCACTAACAACACCAAAACCCATCACTACTGTACGAAAACCTACCTGGAGGCAGGATATATTCCCAGAGGTGGTAGAAAATATACCAGGTATTGCAAACAAAAACTGCCAGACTGAAAAAGAAAGGAGAGATACTACCCTAAGCTTCATAACGAAAAGCTACCCAAGCATGGACTGGACCCATGCATACACCGACGGTTCTGTAACAAACACTACACAGAACGGAGGGGCAGGAGCATTCCTGAACCTACCAAATGGCAGAAAAATAACACTGTCATTCGCTACTGGTAAGTACACAAGCAATTTCAGAGCGGAGGCAGAGGCACTGAGGGCGGCAGTGGAAGAAATGGTGACACACAGTGAAAATGAGAGCCATATAGTCCTACTGACAGATGCTCTCGCCGTAGTCACAGCGCTAAAAAGCCAGAAAAACACTGAGCTTAATGACTTAAGAGCAGCACTCTGCAAACTGTGCTAGCAGTCCGCACCAAAAAGGGTAGTGGTACAGTGGGTTCCGTCACACTGCAACATCCAAGGCAACGAGGAGGCAGACAGACTGGCAAAAGAAGGTACAAGACTACCACAAACAGATACCAGTATGACGTACGAAGAGTCAAAACGGCTTATCAAAGCCAGATACATGACCAAATGGGAAACCGAAAATACTGGTTACACAAAAACGATGCCTATTACCAGTTGAACCGAAGAGAGCAGGTCGTTGTCTTCAGACTTCGCACTGGCCACAACAGACTGAGGTACCACCTATTCAACAAATTGAAGATAGGGTGTACCGACGAATGCCCGTGCGGTACTGGTAAAATGACCGCTGAACATCTGCTGCAGAACTGCCCGACATACGAGGATCAGAGAGAGCAGATGTGGCCATTACCAGTGGAACTGCAAGACAAGCTCTATGGCAGTGGCGAGAGCCTCAGGATGACCGCCGCTTTTTTCGAAAAAAATAATGGTTACTGTCTGACTGCGTACGCAGAAGAAGAAGAAGAAGAAGAAGAAGAAACCTTATTTCACAGTGTCACTTATGGTAGGACGACTGTTTGATTGCGGAATCTGAAGCCAGAACCCCTTTACAAGTTTTATACAATGTAGTTTTAGAGATAAAGATGTCGTTGTTTCTTCTCAGCGAAATTTCAAATTTCTTAAAGTCAATGCTTCTTTAGAAGTCAACGTTTAAAAAATGTATCATTTAAACACTCCTATTTAAACACTATCAGATATATTTTTCTCACTCTGTCTCCGGGGTTATTTGTAGACATATTGTAATGGTCTAATGCATAACGTGAGAATGGCCATCCGTTAATACCCAGGGCATCCATTATTCTTGTCTCTGTGTTTGAAATATAATAAAGGAGACTCTAAGGTAAGCCTCACATGAGAGATATTTGATTTTATTGATCTGTTTCTGATTGTAACGATTTAAGCTTTCCAGGCCAATCAAATAATAAAGGCACTATATACCTCTATTACGCCTTCACAAATTAAAAACACTTATGACTACCACGTATCACTCAAAATGTGTGACACATCTCAAACTTTCAATGCATTAGCACGGCAGGTTTACAATTTAATCGTAAACACACATGAATGCTCTTTTACACACACATTGCCATGCGTTACTGTATAAACTATTAAAATATTATCCAATGTACTCTGATTATATAAATACTCCCAATAATCTAAATCACATCCTATCTACCTGCTATGAGTGACAAAAATATGATATTATGGCATCTTACAATAACTAAAAATTTATATTTTAAGCGATGAACCAAGTTTGTACTCCACAAAGTGACACACGACTTCCACTTCAGATGTAGCCTTCTTCACTTCTGTCAACTAGCAGATAGCACCACATGGTCTTCTAGGTTGACGATAAATAAAGAATATGTTCCCTACAGCCAAACACCATGACCCCGTTGGAATTACAAAAGAACGTACTAGGCCAAATTTGCCATACTTAAAGATATGCTTCGAGAGACCATCAACTCACGAAACAGCTATTTAAAAACAATGGTTGGAAGCCTTTATATAGCTATTCTGTAAGCTGCTGCTGAGATCATTCCTAGAGGGACAAGGAAGAGCTCTACTGTTTTGACAAAACTACATAATTGGAGAATGAATTGTCAGATGCCATAAACCTGGCAGAGACGGAACAGTAAATTTAAACAAACTTCTTTCTCAAGGATATCACTGCAAGATGTACAAGACATTTAAATAAGTCACCGAGAAATAGTTGGAAATAAGAAACACAATCTCTCTACCTAGATAGTGAATAAAACAAACTTTGCAAAATACTAGAGCACAATGAAGAATAATATACCAAGCAAATTACAATGAAAAATAATATACCAAGCAATTTACAAATAAGCAAGGTGACCTTCCACTAATAAGAAAAAACACTACAACTGCACTTATGGAATATTATCTTATCACAATCCATGTTAAAGTTACAAGAGACGAGAACAAAATCTTGAAATCTTGATTGAAGGAACACAAAAAAACCTATAACAATTTAAATATTGTAGCAGAACAGCACATGATGGCAAATTTAACAATCAATAAAATATTGGCTGCAATAAGCTCACTAAGGAAAAAGAAATCACTAGGAAAAGATGGGACAACAAACAAAATGTTAACATATCTACGCAGAATGGCAGAAAAAGAAGCTGACGGAAGTCGTAAAATGCAGTTGGAAAAAGCGAATTGTACCACAGGAATAAGAGACCATGTTGGTACCAATTCCAAAGAAAGATAAATACTTATACAAATGGTTAGATGGGATCAGGCTACCGAGAGATGTTAGGGGAACGCTTGTGAGAAGCACGTTAAACACTAGACTCACTCACGTGACACTTGGGAAAAAAGCTCGCAATTCCAGAGTAAGCTGGATTCACACAACAACGATCAATGAAGTCAGATCATCCACATTGATCAGAAATCGAAGAGACCTTGCAAGGAAAGATACATTCGCTAGTGGTTTGGGTGGATTTAGAAAAAAACTTTCGATAAGAATGGAAAAAAGGGATAGAATGTTAAACTACATAGAAGTCAAGTATGTGGAAAATGTACAGATGAGTCAGTCACTAACTTGAAAAAAGAACGGATAGAGTTCAAGCTCGAGGACAGACAAACAGAAATTGGACATTAGAGTAGGGAATCCAGACAGGCGAAATCTGTCACTCACATTCTTGTATATATGAAATAATGAGAATTTTCTAAAAAGTGCTCACATCTGTATTTTTGCAAATAATTTCTGAAGAAAACATCATAACAGCAAATATCCTGATGCAGTACAGTCTAACCTTACTGAGGAAAGTGGGCCAGGGCACGGCTAATGAGATAAATTTGAAAAACATCACCCACATATACAATCTTTCACCTCTCACGCAAACGACATATCTCTAAACTAAGGCTAAGTGCGAATAATGTGTAGTTGGATACAACCGTAACTATTTTTGATTGGCGTCTGGCGTGGAAAACCTTCATTGAAGGCGGGGGAGAAACCGGATGCGTTAAGGCCAAAAAATGTCAATCACAAAAAAAAAAATAAAAAAATAAACTTGCTGGAACAAGTTATGTAGCAGAAGAAAATGTGTTATAGGAACTGCAAACTATAAGTGTTTGCTGTGGGAAGTGATGAACGCAAACGGCGTGGGTTCGATTCCCGCAGGTTTCAAACAACACCTAGTCTCAAAGGAGATGGAACCAGAGTCCATGCATCCTGAATTACCTCCGGTCGTCTTGACTTATGTCTTGCCATTGGCACACGGTAGTTCGAGACTAGAGCGTGAGGGTGAGGACCAGCGCAGTTTCAACTCACTTATAATCCAAATACAGCGCTAGTTGCATCATCCAGACAAAAAACTGGCTGATGGCGTTGACATTATGTCTTACCATTGGCACACGGTAGTTCGGGACTAGAGCGTGAGGGTGAGGACCAGCGCAGTTTCTTTCTCACTTATAATCCAAATACAGCGCTGGTTTCATCATCCAGACAAAAAACTGGCTGATGGCGTTGACATTATGTCTTACCATTGGCACACGGTAGTTCGGGACTAGAGCGTGAGGGTGAGGACCAGCGCAGTTTCAACTCACTTATAATCTAAATACAGCGCTGGTTTCATCATCCAGACAAAAAAACTGGCTGATGGCGTTGACATTGGCTGATGGCGTTGACATTATGTCTTAGCACGGGGAAACCATCTAATTAGATGTGTGAAGCCAGTCCTAGAATATGGCATATCAGTTTGAGCAGCCGCAGCCAAAACCAAGCAATGCCAATCATAACAGCGGACATCATGACCGGACCCAATAGAAAAGTAGAAAATAATTACTAACCTGTAAACAATGGGTGACAGAAGGGACAGTAAAGACCAACAATAAGGTGGGACATTCAGAATGATTTTAGATCGCAGGATAATAAATGGAATTGGAAGGGGAAGACTCAAGTAGATCAATGTTGTAGCAACAACGAAAGAAAATCGGAGACCAGATCATATAAATGGCAAATTACAGATAAAATCATGCTCATTACACACATGCTTCCCACGTGAAGTAAATATCGATACCAAGAAAACAGCGATACATGGATCTTACAGAGAACAGCGATATCCAGAAATGACAGAAAACAGAAATGACAGAGAACAGAGATACCCAGAGCTGACAGAGAACAGAGATACATAGAGCTGACAGAGAACAGCGATACTCAGAGCTGACAGAGAACAGAGATACTCAGAGCTGACAGAGAACAGAGATACTCAGAGCTGACAGAGAACAGAGATACTCAGAGCTGACAGAGAACAGAGACACTCAGAGCTGACAGAGAACAGAGATACTCAGAGTTGACAGAGAACAGAGATACTCAGAGTTGACAGAGAACAGAGATACTCAGAGCTGACAGAGCACTCAGAGTTGACAGAGAACAGCGATACTCAGAGCTGACAGAGAACAGAGATACTCAGAGCTGACAGAGAACAGAGACACTCAGAGCTGACAGAGAACAGAGATACTCAGAGTTGACAGAGAACAGAGATACTCAGAGTTGACAGAGAACAGAGCTACTCAGAGCTGACAGAGAACAGAGATACTCAGAGTTGACAGAGAACAGAGATACTCAGAGCTGACACAAAACAGCGCTTCCCAGATCTAGTAGGAAATATTTCTGGCATTGTTAAAAAATAAAACAAACAGTCAGACAGAAACAGAAAGAAGAGCCATAATTGTAAAACACATAGAGACACATTACACAATCAACAGATGGATATCTGTATATACAAATGGATCAGCAATAAATTCAGAAAAGAACGAAGGCGGAGCAATCTTTATGAACTAAAGAAACAATGCACAAAGAAAACTATAAGTGGAGACCAGAACATTTTCAAGTAACCAAAGCAGATGTCTAGAAACTGTAGCAGAAGTTCAAATGACAGATGCAGAGACAAGTGGTATTCTTACAGACACGCTGTCAATTGTTGCATCACTAGAAGCCAGAAAAATACAGACCTTAAGGAACTAAGAGTGATACTTTATAAACTATATCACCGGTTAAATAGAGTTGTGATACAGTGGATTCTATCTCATTTCAGCATTCTGGGCAATGAAGTGGCTGATTGCAGCATTCTAGGCAATGAAGTGGCTGATTGCAGCATTCTAGGCAATGAAGTGGCTGACTGCAATTTTCTAGGCAAGGAAGTGACTGATTGAAGCATTCTAGGCAATGAAATGGCTGATTGCAGCATTCTAGGTAATAAAGTGGCTGATTGCAGCATTCTAGGTAATGAAGTTGCTGATTGCAGCATTCTAGGTAATAAAGTGGCTGATTGCAGCATTCTAGGTAATAAAGTGGCTGATTGCAGCATTCTATGTTCTGAAGTTGCTGATTGCAGCATTCCTTCTTCTGAAGTGGTCGATTGAAGCATTCTAGGCAATGAAATGGCTGACAGAGTATGAAGTGAAGGTAATAAGCTACCTCAACCTAATATAGGTATAACTTATAAAGACGCCAAGAGGTTCACCAGGTGTAGGTACAGGTACAAGTGGGAAGCATAGCACACATATCAACAACCAAATGACGCATATTATCAGCTCAACAGAGGAAAGCAGGTAATGAGTTTTGTACTCTGCACAGACAACAATAGACTGCAATACCATCTGTTCAACAAACTAAAAATAAGAAATACCGATGAATGCGTCTGCAACACTGACAAATAGACTGCTGAACATCTGCAACAAAGGTGTCCAACATACGAGAAACAGAGACATCACATGTTGGCATTACTACACCATTATTGGACAAGCTCAATGGAGATTCCAATGGTCTCAAACTATTCACTATGTTCTTTATATATATAAGTTGACATCTGAAGATGGTCACTATAGCAGATAGGTAAAAGCGCTCGACTCTCAAGAAACAAAACCTCGAAAAGCTGGGATATCGGATCCTACAAGTTTCAAGTGTCCTCAAAGGAGGTGCGACCAGCGTCAGGTCATATTGGAGATTTACTAAAGAAACTGTACACTGGAAGAGTGAGACCAGTTCTCGAGTATGGCATTGCGGCATGGGCAACAGCAGCACAGGCGAACTTTGATAAAATTAGCAAACTTGAAAACCAAGCCATGAGAGTTATTACAGGAGGCATGAAGTCAACGCCAATTGTAGAACTTGAAAAGATTACAAAACTGCAATCCATGACCGACAGAAGAGACTGCAGAGCCCAGCAGCAAGCAGAGAAACTCAGAAGACTGACAGACCATCCAATACATCAGAGACTAATTAGATTTGGAAAAGGGAAACTAAAGCGCATAAACTTTGCAAAAATAGCCAAAGCAAAGATGAGCGAAGACCATATGAACACCATAACAACACCACAGCCCATCCCTACTGTACGCAAACCCACCTGGAAGCAGCAAATCATTCCAGAGGTAGTCGAAAATATACCATGTATTGGAAACAAGAACAGACAGACTGAAAAAGAAAGAAGAGACAAAACCCTGAGGCACATAGCGAAAAACTACCCAAGCATGGACTGGACCCATGCGTACACCGACGGTTCTGTAACAAACACAACACAACGGAGGGGGAAGTATATTCCTGATCCTAACAAATGGTATAAAAATAACACTTTCCGTGGCAACTGGAAAATTCTCAAGCAATTTCAGAGCGGAAGCAGAGGCACTGAAGGCTGCAGTAGAAGCAATGCTGACAGGCGAAAGCAATGAAAGCCAGATAGTCCTGTTTACAGATGCCCTGTCTGTGGTTACAGCACTAAAAAGCCAGAAAAATACAGAACTTAATGATTTAAGAACAGTACTCTGTCAACTATGCCAGCAGTCCGCAACAAAAAGGGTAGTGGTACAGTGGGTTCCATCCCACTGTAACATTCAAGGCAACGAGGAGGCAGACAGACTGGCAAAAGAAGATGCAAGATTACCACAACCATATTCTAGTGTGACCTACGAAGAGTCCAAAAAGTTTATTAGGGAGAGATACATGGCCAAATGGGAAACAGAGCCTACTGGCTGCCCCAAAAATGATGCCTATTACCAGTTGAACAGAAGAGAGCAGGTTGTGGTCTTCAGACTACGCACATGCCACACCAGACTTAGGTACCATCTATTCAATAAACTGAAGATAGGTGGTACTGACAAATACACATGTGGTACAGAGAAAATGAGCGCTGAACATCTGCTGTAAAGTTGCCCAACATACGAGGACCAGAGAAAGCACATGTAGCCATCACCAGTGCCAACACTAGACAAGCTCTATGGCAGTGTCCACAGCCTCAGGATGACAACTGCTTTCTTCGAACAAATTCAAGTTGACGTCTGACAGCGTACGAAGAACAAGAAGAAGACGATATTGGAGATTAACGAAAAACTTGTAGATCCTGTGTACACGTTGTGCATGTAAAAGAACCATTGGCAGTAAAAACTTGATAAGGACAGGCTGTTAGCCGCTGTCTGTGCATAATTCTATAAGTAAACTCGTACAAGGTGTGTGGATTTTCTGTACTTCTGTTTGGAACAGAAAGAAATGGCCAAATTTCAACATAGTCTGGCTGCGAAGGATTGATTACATTTTTTGGCCTGAATACTATCACCAATCAAGGATTGCTTGTCCAGAGCAATCCAGGACAAGTACGCCATCCATGTCCGCCATCTTTACGGGAACGCTGTGATTGGATAAGCCTTGTCCTAAGAAGAGAATCGGATCTCACTACCCCCCCTCACCCCCCCCCCCCAAAAAAAAAAACACAACAAAAAAGTTCCATGCTGTGGACTCCAGAGATAAGACGGAAAAGAGGCCGACACAAATCAACCCGAAGAGGGACGAAAGAAGCCGAAATGAAAATCACAAACCATACTGGGACACCTACGAAAGACTGCTTCATACTAAGCAAAGTGAAGTAGTTTAATGCGACCAGGAGTTATTGTTACTGACCGTTTTATCAGCCATAGACCAAGGACCTATTGAAGTGGTAGAACAGTTATTTAATTTTATTCACGAAGAAGACACTTTCGCAGTACATGATCTATATTTGTGAATTTTCGCGGCCATCCAATCTATTCCAGATTTGTTTCTCTAAGAATACATGTTTTACATTCAGTTTTAATGTTTCTATCTGACTGATACATTTTCAGTAAACGTATAATTCGTTTCAGAGAAATCTAATAGTGAACGGGTGCTGGTAATAGACCCTCGGAAGACAGGTCAGTTTTACCTTACTAATGACTGGGCGTTGCTACGGTAATCCTGCTCAATTCGAGAGGAGCCGCAGACATTTTGGTTCACGTACCAGGCTGATAAGCCAATGACGCGAGGCTACCATATGAGGGATTACGGCCGAACGCCTGTAAGCCTGAATCCCGCCCAAAATCTCAGCACCACAACAATGGGAGTCTTCGATATGGTCGGGACTTGGGGCTCGAGCCTCAGCCCTACCCGGTCGAGCCGCAAAAGGAGGTCTCTGCCGTCCGCCGATCAAAGCGGGCGGATAGCTGCTCGATATTCACCCTATACGGCGATGGGGTGCGAAACCACCAACATAAGACTTAGTTCTTGGTCGGGGTGTTGCAAACAGTAGAGCAACCACCTCACTGTGAACTGTCGAGACTCAACCCATGACCATGAGATATGTCCGCACACCAGGCGAACAACATCTCCGTGACACTACTAGGCTTGTCCCCTGGTTAAATGCACTTCTGCCTCGATCTCTACCTCTGTATGCTATCAGCCATACCAATGGACGCAGAAGAGATGCAGACTAGCGGACATTGCACATCTGCCCTATTGTGTCAACCTCCCAGGTGGCGGGGAATGCTAGGCGTACCATCACTGCAGAGAAGCCGAGAAAATAAAGGGAGCAAAGAGATACTCACATGCAAATGCTACATTTCTGGCAGGAATTGACGATCCTGGGATTCAGACACACTGGACTGCCTCTCTTCCGGGTTAGTATAAACCAGTACATAGTCCATATCATATATCATATCTCATATATCATCACCGCACCCTATAGACACGAGTAGTAAAGACTCGTTAGTCCTGTAAGACAACTTCCATTAGAGAGACAACTCTGATCACAAACAACTGCTGCCTTGCAGATAGGCTGGGGACAGCCAAAAGCTAAGGAGGGCATCCCTACAGAAACGCCTGTTGAAATCGGATGCACTGGACCACAGGCTTAACGAAACAGTGCAACGTAAATCGCAGTATGATGACAGTACAACAGATCAGAAAAAAGTATGGCGCTCATCCTGCGGAGTCCCGCCAGGCAGCAAGAGTGCCGGGCCTCACGCCTCGAAGGAGCCCACCCTTGGCTACTGGTAGTCACCCACCCATGTGTTGTGGAGTCAAGGCACATGGCTATTGGGCAATTTCTATTGACCAAAAACTCAAGACCCTCAAAATACTACAGTGGAATGCGGAGGGAGCCATTAATAAAAAGCTTTCCCTAACATATCACTTGCATGAAGGTAAGATTGACGTGGCATGTATCCAAGAAACGCACCTCAACAGCAACCATGAATTCTCAATCAGAGGATATCAGGCCTTCCGCCTGGATAGAGACGGTCACAAAGGAGGGGTTCTGATACTGACCCGTAACTGCATACCGAGTAGCGCGGTATCTGTCAATCACACCGGACAAGCAGAAATTGTAGGAGTTGACATAATGGCTCAAGAGACGAAGATCCGCATCTTCAACCTGTACGGACCACCAAATAAGGACCTATCGCTCTCGAGTATGGAAGTCAAAGACTCCAACTGCATAGTAGTTGGAGACTTCGACAGCCACTCGGAGAGATGGGGATACTCGGACACAGACAGCAAAGGTGACGAAGTGGAAGATTGGGAGATAGACACAAATCTCCATCTAATCAATAGGCCGGAGAATAGCCCTAGCTTCTATTCTAGAACATGGCATACCACCTCTACTCCAGATTTGGCCTTTTCCACGGTGGACATTCACCATAAAATAGATCGTCAGGTGCTAAATCAATTGGCAGGTAGCAACCACAGGCCAATTAGGCTAGAAATTGATATGGAAGTAGGCCCACAGGAAACAAAACCGCTCCCACGTTGGAATTACAAACGAGCCGACTTGGACAGATTTGCAAGCCTGACAGATGGGCTGTGTGAAACCATCAACACACGGAACAACAAAATGAAGCCCATGGTGGAAAGCCTAAGCAAAGCAATAATGCAAGCTGCCACTGAAACCATCCCAAGAGGGGCAAGGAAAAATTATAAGCCCTATTGGAATGATGAGTTACAGAAAGTGGAAGACAAAGTCACAAATGCTAGGAACATGGCAGAGCGAGAACAATCCATGGAGGCAAATATCGCCCTCAAAACCGCCACGGCGAAATACAAATACACTCTAAACCAAACAGCAAGAGAAAGCTGGAAAAACAAAACAGAAAGTCTCAACTTAGACAAAGAAGTGAACAAACTATGGAAGCTAGTCAGAGCCACGAATGACGAAACTCCATCACAAAAACAAATTACCATCAAGCAGGGCGAAAACTTGCTCACTGAAAAAAAAGCCGCAAATGCCTTTGTTGAACACTATGCCAGAGCGAACACCATAGATGTCCCTGCAGATAGGCATACAGACATTAATGAAGAGCAAAAGGGGCACGACAACATCAATATGGCACAAGAAGAGCATATGATAATAAAATTAGCAATGAACGAAATGGAAGAGGCCATCAGAACATTAAAGAAAAGGAATTCTCCCGGAAAAGACGGGATAACAAACGAAATGCTGATGGGGCTGGGCCAAACAGCAAAGAGGAAACTGCTATCAGTCCTGAACCAAAGCTGAAAAAAGGGTATTGTACCCCAGGCATGGAAAGACGCAGTACTTGTACCAGTACAAAAGAAAGGAAAAGATAAAACAGGTCGTATGGATACAGGCCTATAAGCCTACTGAGCTGTGTCGGCAAACTGATGGAACGTATGATAAACACCAGACTGATGTGGCATCTGGAAGAAAAACGCATACTAATTCCACAGCAAGCAGGCTTTAGATAGCACAGATCCAGTGAGGATCAGGTCATCCTCATAGCCCAGGAAAATAGAAGATGCGTACCAGGAACAGAAACACACAGTAGCGGTTTGGGTAGACCTGGAAAAGGCATTTGACATAGTCTGGAAAGAGGGACTTAGTGTCAAGCTAAGAAGAAGTGAAGTTTGTGGGAAAATGTACAAGTGGATCAACCACTACCTCAAAAACAGAACGGCCAGAAATCAAGTACAAGGGCAGATGAGCAAAAAGGTGACACTTGAGCAGGGAGTACCCCAAGGGTGAGTACTGTCACCCACACTCTTCCTGGGGTATATAAATGACATTACATAGAATATACCAAGAAGAGTCCATAGCTCAATGTTTGCAGACGATCTGGCTATGTGGACCTCTGAAAAGAATATCACCATAGCAAGAAATCGGATGCAGCAGGCCCTAACATCGCTGGAAGAGTGGGCGAACTCATGGCTGGTCAAAATAAACGAGGAAAAAACGACATGTACAATATTCTCGCTATCAAACAAACCCCAAAATACCAAATAAAGTCTAAACGGCAAATACCTGCAGCCAAACGACAACCCAAACTATTTGGGAGTCACATTTGATCGGCGCATGACATGGAAAAGTCAGATCGAGATAAACCGAATGAGAGCCAGAGAAAGAATGGCGATCATGAGGAAACTTGCTGGCACAAGCTGGGGAGCAGACGAAAGTATACTAAAGAAACTGTACACTGGAAGAGTGAGACCAGTTCTCGAGTATGGCATTGCGGCATGGACAACAGCAGCAAAGGCGAACTTCGATAAAATTAGCAAACTCCAAAACCAAGCCATGAGAGTTATAACAGGAGGCATGAAGTCAACGCCAATTGTAGAACTTGAAAAGATTACAAAACTGCAATTCATGACCGACAGAAGAGACAGCAGAGCCCAGCTGCAATCAGAGAAACTCAGAAGACTGACTGATCATCCAATGCACCAGAGACTAAACAATTTCGGAAATGGGAAACTAAAGCGAAGAAACTTTGCAGAAATAGCCAAAGCAAAGATGCACGAAAACCCTATGAACGCACTAACACCAAAGCCCATCCCTACTGTACGAAAACCTACCTGGAGGTAGCATATATTTCCAGAGGTGGTAGAAAATATACCAGGTATTGGAAACAAAAATTGCCAGTCTGAAAAAGAAAGAAGAGATACAACCCTGAGTTACATAACGGAAAACTATCCAAGCAAGGACTGGATCCATGCATACACTGACGGTTGCGTAACAAACACAACACAGAGCGGAGGGGCAGGAGCATTTCTGAACCTACCAAATGGCAGAAAAATAAAACTGTCATTCGCTACTGGAAACTACACAAGCAATTTCAGAGCGGAGGCAGAGACACTGAGAGCGACAGTGGAAGAAATGGTGAGTGGTAAAAGGAATTAGAGCCATATAGTCCTGCTTACAGATGCCTTGGCCGTAGTCACAGCACTAAAAAGCCACAACAATATTGAACTTAATGATTTAAGAGCAGTACTCTATCAACTATGCCAGCAGTCCGCACCAAAAAGGGTAGTGGTACAGTGGGTTCCGTCACACTGCAATATCCAAGGCAACGAGGAGGCAGACAGACTGGCAAAAGAAGGTACAAAACTACCACAACCAGATACTAGTATGACATACGAAGAGTCAAAACGGCTTATTAGAGCTAGATACATGACCAAATGGGAAACCGAACATGCTGGCTACACTAAAAACAATGCCTATTACCAGTTGAACAGAAGAGAGCAGGTCGTGGTCTTCAGACTTCGCAATGGTCACAATAGACTGAGGTACCACCTATTCAACAAATTGAAGATCGGTGGCGCCGACGAATGCCCGTGTGGTACCGGGAAAAGGACCGCTGAGCATTTGCTGCAAAACTGCCCGACATACGAGGATCAGAGAGAGCAGATGTGGCCATCACCAGTGGCAACACTAGACAAGCTCTATGGCAGTGTCGACAGCCTCAGGATGAACGCTGCCTTTTTCTAAAACATAATGGTTACTGTCTGACTGCGTTCGAAGAAGAAGAAGAAGAAGAAGAAGTTTAAGAGAAATATTTAAATCGTCCACGGACTACGGGGTTCCACTTTCAAACAGAGAATAATTTCGCTGTAGCATGTCAGGTTCCCAGTGTGGATCCAGTGCTCCTTAATGGGGAACACAGAACAGGCCCACTGCACTTTGCCGGGCTTTTTGCAACAGGCGACTAATTAATGTCGTACTTGGGGCTAGCAACCTTATTATGTCAAAAGGTGCTTTAGAAATCTCTTTTACAACATATATAACTGCAGTTGTGCATCTACACACCAAATTAAGAGAAAAACAGCCTTTGATGATGAACCTACCAAACATATTATAAGAGGTTACTAAGGAGGGGTGTTCACGGGATCAGATATTTCATCCTGTAGAAACCATTTGCCACTTAAA
Organism: Ariolimax columbianus; assembly: GCA_036924085.1. Lineage (NCBI taxonomy): Eukaryota > Metazoa > Mollusca > Gastropoda > Stylommatophora > Arionidae > Ariolimax > Ariolimax columbianus. The sequence goes on from JAVGWX010000002.1 coordinate 104,139,300, forward strand.
CATGTAAAGAAAACTATATAATCCAAAATATAAATCAGACTGAGAAGGGTTGTGCATGGGACCAATTGCTGAACAGACTGCAGAACATTGATATTAAACGAGAGTCGTGTGGAATGGGACGCGTGAGATAATGTAGCAGAAGTGTTGCATCTTCTTCTTCTTCGTACGCTGGCAGGAGTGTTTACAGCCAGCGAGCTACAAGAATGATCAGGTATATTTATACACATATTTCGTCATTTGCCGAGAGAGACTGGATAGTTACAGATGTTCCTATCGTAAAGTTCATTTATAAAAGGGGGGGGGGGGTTTGAAGATGAAGCACAGTGAATGAGCTGAGAGCATCAGGGTCAGCGAACCAGAGCAGACAAAGACCCTGTTCCACCTCCAAGTGGCGGCCCTGGAAACAGGCTGCTCTAGTGTAGTCTGGCTAAGTGAATCGGAAGCGAAGTAAGACGAATTACCCGACATAAAAAAAAGCCAGCTGAAACCTGATGTGCCAGACCAAAAGGTGCAGAATTCGCAGCCCCGCTGTAAACGACGATACAACATAACATCAACCTTTTAAGCCCAAACTCCGATAAAGAAATAAAATAAAAACACTACAGTTCCCCAACGAGCAAATGTCTTCAACAAATACACGCCAAGTCTTTCGATCCTGGACCATCCGTCCTAGATCGATCCAGGTCTTTTCTTTCTCCGTGTGTGTTTCGCTTTTGAGATCCCCAAAAGAGACTGCCTTGCAATGCTATCAACTGGTTTCCTTAATGTGTGTCCTATGAAATGCCAGTGTCTTCTTGTTACATCATTTTCCACCGACATATGTCTGCTTCTTCCCAACAGTTCCCCATTCGTTATTTATTCATATAATGTAAATCTCTCTTTTCGGCGTAGACACACATTTATGAAATTATGCACCTTTTTCGTTGTTGGTTTTATTAATCTCCATGTTTCAGGGCCATACGATAGATGGACTTCATATTGCAATTCAAGATTTGTTTGCGCCTGACCTGGTCTTGGAAGATCTTCCGTCAACTCACGTCCTTCGTTACACATCGTTGTCCAGTTCTTCACTGTTGTCTTCGACACACTTTTGTCACCACACAGTGCCTGCATTCTGCGATGAATGTCAACTGGTCGACATCCTTCAGCTGTTAGAAACCGAATCACCGCTCGCTGATCAACTCTGGACGGATTCCGCGTCACACCCGCAATATTTTCAACGGTCTGTTCAAGAAACTATGAGTCGGAGTATAATTACATTTTGCAAACTTGACGGTTGGTATTTGCTGTTTACAACAGAAGTGACTTCATCATGTCCATCGTACGTATGTTCACTTGTTTCAGTTTGATTTTTCATTTCAACACGCCTTGTAATTTTACGTCGGACTTAATTTCCTATGATTTCCATGTGCTCCCCATGCAATGAAGTGAAAGCCTCTCTCGTTAAGTCAGAATGAAAACATATCCGACACATTTGACCTGGTCTTAAAATTGGTGCAAGCAAGTAAATTATCCGAAAGAGTATGATAAAGAAAACTCGATTTCCCTTTGCTTAAGCTCACCTAAAATACAACATAAAAACAAACAATTCTACATTTAAACAGTTCTGTCCCGCACAGCCTTTTGATAACAAAATGCACACGTTAAAATTAATTGAATGGGCAGATGGGATCAGGCGGTTTCTTAGATCCGCATACAAACAGATCTTATGAAGTGAAAGGAAAACAGAAAGAGATGAGCAATGATAAAAAGGAAAAGAAGAAGCAAAAGAACAAAAATATGAAGGGATTTTAATAAGGAAGAAACAAAATAGATGAAGAAGAAGAAGAAGAAGAAGAAGAAGAGTAATAACAGAAAGAAGAAAGAAAAAACACCAACATAATAAGGAGAAGAAAAAGAAGAAAAAGAAGAAGAAGAAGAAGAAGAAGAAGAAGAAGAGTAATAACAGAAAGAAGAAAGAAAAAACACCAACATAATAAGGAGAAGAAAAAGAAGAAAAAAAAGAAGAAGAAGAAGAAGAAGAAGAAGAGTAATAACAGAAAGAAGAAAGAAAAAACACCAACATAATAAGGAGAAGAAAAAGAAGAAAAAGAAGAAGAAGAACACGTAGAAGAAGAAGAGAAGAAGATGAAGAAGACGAGAAAAAGAAAAAGAAAAAAAGAAGAAAAAAAGAAGAAACATAAAACAGAAGTTGAGGAACAGAAAGAAGAAAAAGAAGAAGAAGAATAAGCAGGAGTAAAAGAAACAGACAAAGAAGAAACGAAGAGGTACACGAAGAAGAAGAAGAACAAACATTAAGCAGGAGACAAAGAAGAAGAAGAAGAAGGAGGAGAAGACGGAGAAGATGAGGCAGAAGAAGAAGAAGACAAGAGGAAGAAGAAGAAGAAAAAGAAACTGCAAAATATATAGGCGAAGAAAGAAAAAGAATATGAGAAAGAAGATAATGGATTGATGGAAAAATAAGAGGGAGAATATAAAGAAAAATAAGAAATAAAAATAAGTGAGTGTTGAATATATAGAAAAAGAAAAAAGCGAAAGAATAAGCAGTAGATTAATATGATGAAGGAGAGAAAAAGATAGAAAGTAGAAGAAGAAGAAATAGTTGAATAGGAGGAAACAAAGAAAAAGAAGGAACAGAAATTGATAAAGAAGATAGAAACATAAATATGGGACATTCAGAGCAGACATAACCAAGTAACAATTCACTTCAGGATGGCACCTTACAGACGGGGTGGCTTAAGAAGCAAATCGTCAGGTGATGTTTCTAAAATCTAACCGGTCAGAACTGCTTAGGCTGCCAGACGACAATTTAGACATCGTTTAACAAACAATTTGGCTCAATTAAGGTTTTCAGTTCAGGTGTTATCTCTAGAAAGAATGTCTGCAGTAATTGCTCTCTAAAGTTCTCTGTCTCTAGTCCTGCTGGTACGTAAAGTCCTCTGTCTCTAGTCCTGCTGGTACGTAAAGTCCTCTGTCTCTAGTCCTGCTGGTACGTAAAGTCCTCTGTCTCTAGTCCTGCTGGTACGTAAAGTCCTCTGTCTCTAGTCCTGCTGGTACGTAAAGTCCTCTGTCTCTAGTCCTGCTGGTACGTAAAGTCCTCTGTCTCTAGTCCTGCTGGTACGTAAAGTCCTCTGTCTCTAGTCCTGCTGGTACGTAAAGTCCTCTGTCTCTAGTCCTGCTGGTACGTAAAGTCCTCTGTCTCTAGTCCTGCTGGTACGTAAAGTCCTCTGTCTCTAGTCCTGCTGGTACGTAAAGTCCTCTGTGTCTAGTCCTGCTGGTATGTAAAGTCCTCTGTCTCTAGTCCTGCTGGTACGTAAAGTCCTCTGTCTCTAGTCCTGCTGGTACGTAAAGTTATCTGTCTCTAGTCCTGCTGGTACGTAAAGTCCTCTGTCTCTAGTCCTGCTGGTACGTATAGTCCTCTGTCTCTAGTCCTGCTGGTACGTAAAGTCCTCTGTCTCTAGTCCTGCTGGTACGATCTTCCAGGTTTCTCTATGCCCATATTTTGATGTTATCCTTCCTGCTGTAGTATGCTTTGCCTCTGTCACTCTTGCTCTTAACTTTACCTTCCAGTATTGTTTCGAACAAGGTATTATTCATTGAGGAGAGCGTGGCCAAATGGTTAAATGGTGGCCTGCCATTCGATAAGGAGGGTATCGGATTGAATCCCCGGTAGAATATGTTGTTTTTTCTGATGGGGGTGAAAAAAACGACAACATAGCCGGCACACGATGTGGCGACAGCAGTGGCGTGGCGGCCTGTAGTCCTCAGCCTAAAAACCCCTTTGACTACCACAGCAATGGGAATAAGATCGCACGACAGACAGTTATGTCTTTCTAGGTGACCAACATATCTCAACTGTTGTACTTTGTTGATCAATTCTCTTTGCATCCCTTATTTATGTAAGTCTTCCTTATTGTTTTATCTTTGTTTCAAGGACGTGCCCCCCCCCCTCCCACCCCCATTCTTCTATATATTCGCATTTCAAAGGCATCAATCGTTTGTTCATTGTCCATGTTCCTTCACCTTACAGTAAAGACTAGCATACATCACACATGATCACTCTCAATTATAGTTTGGGAGTTATTTGTGCTGATCGATGCAGCAAACGATGTCGCAATCAACCTATGCAATAGTCTTTACATTGATTCGAACAATAACCGGAATTAGACAAATCTGATATCAAATCTGGAGTACAGCAAGAATGTATGTTATCCCCTTTGCTGTTCACCACCTTTGTAACAGAACCAACCAACCAAAATGAAAGAAACAACTTTGGTCAACTCTGAAAAGAAATTCGTTTTGCAGTCTATCAAGCTGTCATAGAAACTTCAGAACTACAGTTGCAACAACATATTGATAAACGAAATACAACATGTAAAGAATACATCATAAAAATCACTGTAGAACAATAACTGAGGTGATGAAAATATATAGACAAGCAGGACAAACCAATATCAATATCTGCAATCGAGAAAATCAAACACGTGAAAGATTTCACATACTTAGAGATCACGCTATCAGCAGACGGAATAATTGCAGCGGAAATCCAACAAAGATGCAATAAAGTAAACTCGATCATTGGGCAATTAACTCCAAAACATAATCGCGAAAGAGCTTAACTTGCAAACGATCTTTATTCAAAACTATTTTCGTCCCGACCCTATGCTAGCAATGTCAAATCTGTGTCAAATATGGACACTAACATGAAATGAAAAACGACAAATCGTAACAATACAAATGAAATGCCTGAGAGAAATATTGAGTATAACAAGGAGAGACAGGATCAGAAACAATGACATCAGGAGACTGGTGGGAACAACATCAGTATAGGGCTGCATGATGGCCAAAGACGGATGTGTCGGACCGAAAGGTGCAAATATTGCAGCCAAGCTGTAAACTAGCGACACAACGCATTCCGTTCTCCGGGCTACATCCTGCTACTTGCAAATCCCTGTTCAGGGCTTGGTAGGTGGAGATTGAGAACGAACACAGAAGAAGAAGACTACATCAGAAGTCAGTAATTAATATGGAAAAAACCTACCATTACACAGCACAGCAACCCCTCCCCCCCCCAAAAAAAAAGGAAAAAAAAAAGCAATGCTATTTAGATGCAACAGATTCAAGACCAAAGTCCGTTTACGAAAAAGGTGGCTTACGGAAATATCTGAGGCAGTGAATGCGACTGTACATAAGGCACGCAGTAGGGCTCGCTCTAGAGATCTCTGCATAACCTGAGCTGAAAGGCAAAACAGGATAAGCGACAAGAAGAAGTAAGAGATTATTGAAACAGACTTGGCTATCCATATTCACTTCCTAATTTTCATTTCCCATCTCCCATTTTCCGTCATTATATTTCCAAAGGGGAAGAGGACTAACGTCTGGTCATGCACAACCTAGTGATCAGACATGTTAGTCAGGGTCAGGCACAACATACTGATCAGACATGTTAGTCAGGGTCAGGCACAACATACTGATCAGACATGTTAGTCAGGGTCAGGTACAACATACTGATCAGACATGTTAGTCAGGGTCAGGCACAACATACTGATCAGACATGTTAGTCAGGATCAGGCACAACATTCTGATCAGACATGTTAGTCAGGGTCAGGCACAACATACTGATCAGATATGTTTGTCAGGGTCAGGCAAAAATACACTGACCAAGACCATCACCTCGGTTTCCTAGCAGCCCTCCCTAGAAACGGGCTGTTTTCATGGCAACCTGGCTAAAGAGGTGAGGGATCGATGTAATACCCGTAGTAGTGAACGACACGCAAATGAAGCCAAGAATAGCACAACCGCTAGGACGACCCCGGTCCACCTTCATCAGCACGCTCAGGAAGTGAGGAAAGCTACTGCAACTCGCCACTTAATGTCCTTTTCAGGGCGCACAAAAGAGTAAACCTACTCATTAAACAACATATTTTCAAGAAGCCCTTGAACTGTTCCCGCATTTGACCATCTATTTTCCTGTCGAGTTTTAGAAGTCGTTTAGTTGAAAATTATGATATTGTCGCTGTCGTTATGTTAATGTCCAACCTATACACCTGACGTTTGTTCTTGATTTGATTCACCAATTCCTGTAGCTCTTGATCGTTTTCAGACAACAAAACCGAATCATACCCATATCTGAGATTATATACTGATACTCCACAAAAAATGAAGCCTGGCATTACCTCTATCAGTCGGATACTAAGTTCTATGCAAATATTAAACAAGGGGAGAGTATGTATCCATACCGCACTTCTCTTGTTAAACCTATGGATAGTGAATAAGGCCGAACAGATCGTACTGCGGTTGCGTGCTCCTAGAATTACAAAAACATAGTTTGTAGAGGAGGAATACTGACCAACAGTTTTGATGTACAAACGTAAGTGAGACAAGGTTGTCTAATCATTTTGTTCCCGACGGAGATAGACTTTATTATGAAGATGGAGATAGACTTGATTATGAAGATGGAGATTGACTGGATTATGAAGATGGAGATTGACTGGATTATGAAGATGGAGATTGACTGGATTATGAAGATGGAGATAGACTTGATTATGAAGATGGAGATAGACTTGATTATGAAGATGGAGATAGACTTCATTATGAAGATGGAGATAGACTTGATTATGAAGATGGAGATAGACTTGATTATGAAGATGGAGATAGACTTGATTATGAAGATGGAGATAGACTTGATTATGAAGATGGAGATAGACTTGATTATGAAGATGAAGATAGACTTGATTATGAAGATGGAGATAGACTTGATTATGAAGATGTCAACGTCAGGGAAGAGAACCGATATACAATGATCATTGTGGTCACAGTTAGAAAATATAGACTATACAGACGACGTGGTACTGCTGTCCCACAGCCATGGTCAGATTCAAGAGAAACTATATAAAGGTGAAGGAGAATTCAGCCAAACCGTGACTTCCTATTTCAGTACAATGGTTCTCTGAGGCGACGAGGGTCGTTGCATCGAATGGCAAAGACCTCTTCTGATTGGCGTGTTCCAGGAGGTCTGCAGTTCTGTTGGGGAGGATGTGATCTGTTTTTGTCAAATATTGTGAAGGCGGTCATGAGGACGTCTCAAAGATGAGAACAGCTTCTTCCCGTCCCTGCCCCCACAGTCAACCAGAGCATCTCGTGGGTAGAAACGTTTCGATGGAAGCTGGACACGTCACCGAAGAGGGAGATGCGACGGTGATCAATCGTCAAGGCAATGCCTGCAAGTTGAGCACGGCGAACTACTTCCCTGTTCGAAATAAGGTCGAGCAAGTATATCCGTGGATGCATCTCTAGTTGTGCAAGTAGATCCTGTCGGTCCAACTGTAGTAGTGTCCAGGTCTAGGAGCTGAACACGAGGATGGGGACGATGCAGGAAGAGTATTTACGAAGCTTGATCTCCAGGGAGAGCCTCTGATGGAACTAGACTGCAGAACAAGTGCGTGGATGGAGTCGCCAGCTCATCCTACAGGGGATGTCGTGACTGCTGTTCACGTTAGAGAACTGCCTGCTGACTATATATTAATGTGAATAAAGCCAAGCTATTTAAAACCACTAAGCTAAACAAAGTGCCAGTCTTGCTTAAAGGGGAGTCCCCGGAAGAGGTGGGTACCCTCACATATTTGAGCAGCACCATTGATACCACATTGAGGACAGTAAAGTAAAGTACAGGCTAGGATTGGAAACGCAGGGGCAGCATTACCGTTTCTGAATAATATCTGGATATCCAGTGAAGTGAAGACTAATACATAGTTCAGATTGTTCAATTCTAGTGTCAGGCCAGTACTCATGTGCGAAGCAGAAAGTTGGAGAAAAACAAAGGCAGTACAGAGGAAACGTCAGTTATTCGTGAATAAATGTATACGGAAGATAATGGGTACAGACTGGCAAGGTATGGTGAGCAATGGCGACCTATGGGAAAGGAGTCAACAACAACCAGTGGAGCAACAGACCAAATGTTGAACATGGAGTTGGATAGGACTTACGATACGAAAAACGCCATCGAACGTGGCCATACATGCCCTGGCATGGGATCTTAAGGGGAAGAGGAAAAGACACCAGGAGAAAAGACTAAAAATGAACGACCGTCCCTGGACCTCAATTGGAGTGAGGAAGAAAGGGTAACTCAAGACCAAACTTACTGGAGGAGGGTTGTCAGTGGCATGTGTTCCGAAAGGAGCGACGGGCATTGATTGACAGATTTTTTCTTAGAATAGGATATTGAGTATTTTTGTGTCTTTTCTATCCATTCTTTTATTTACCAGACACGAAATTAGCCTCTCATGCTGGACTGTGTCAAGGTATTTCTGTAGTCTATGAAGCACATATAAATCCTTTTTTGTACATTTTTTTACCAGTATCCTTATGCAGGATATTGCTTCTCTTTTTCTGATTTTGTCTGTTAATCCAAATTGTTCATACTGAACTGCTTTGTCTACTATACGCCTAATTCTCTCAAAAATAATACTTAACAGTATCGTCTTCTTCTTCGTCCATTCTCAATCTCCCGCTACCAAGTCATGAACATTCTCAATCTCCCGCTACCAAGCCCTGAACATTCTCAATCTCCCGCTACCAAGCCCTGAACGTTCTCAATCTACGGCTACCAAGCCCTGAACATTCTCAATCTCCCGCTACCAAGCCCTGAACATTCTCAATCTCCCGCTACCAAGTCATGAAAAAGGACTTTGCAAGTAGCGAAATGTAATCCGGAGAGCGGAATGCGTGATGTCGTAGTTTACAGTTTGACCAGCAGCATCTTAGTATTCTTGCTAATGAGGCTGCCTACAAAATAGATATGGTCAAGATGGTCTCCAGCAACATACGACACATTCTGACATCCAAACAAATAAATTATAATTTGAGAATGAGAATTACCAGGTGTTATGTTAAGTCGTCACTACTTTATGGCGACAAAACATGGACACTGAATAACAAGTTGAGAAAGAGTTGAAGCCTTCAAAATGTGGGTATATAGAGTACTGGGTTGCATTTCTTGAGAAGTAAAGAAACCAACATGGAGGTGTTGAAAAAGTTGAGAGTGAAAAAAGAATTAATGACCGAAATCAAGATTAGACAATTACGTTATTTTGGTCATCAAACAAGACATGTTGTTTGTCCATAGCTGACGAAGAGGACCACATTGTCATCTGTCAATTCTGGAGTGGGTTGGTAGGTGGCTGACATACCTCCTTGCTGATGACCATACTAGAGGATGGGGTGGAAGGCAGTCGTTAAAGAGGCAGACACCGTTTATAAGTGGGTGGATAACATCAGAAGATTGACTGGAAAAAGCCTGTCAGATTACACCATTACGGAAAGAGATAACATTCACTGGAGATTCGTTGCAGCCGACCTTCGATGCGGATATGGCGCTTGAACTGACCAGCCGACCTTCGATGCGGAGATGGCACTTTAACTGACCAGCCGACCTTCGATGCGGAGATGGCACTTGAACTGACCAGCCGACTTTCGATGCGGAGATGGCGCTTGAAATGAACTGAAGTGAAGCTAATTGTTCTAAAATCTGAACATTCTGCTGCAAGAGGATTCTTTGGCAGTAATATAATGACAGATGTAATCAGGTCGTGCGGTATAGATCCCGTTTTGTTGATGTCATTAGACAGATAATTGATTTTGTCTGCACTGAATTTCCCTAGACCTTCCATGATTTCTTATATTTGTTGTATCTATTGTTCCCTTTGTTTATACCTGTTATTTCTTTCTCTTCTTCTGATCTGAGAATAATACTGAGGCTGCCATTATTAAATATTGATGGGATATTACCGATGTTGTCTTCGGACTGTTTATTGATATATTTCGCGGTTTGTTTGATCAAGTAACATCTCTCAATTCTTGATCTTAATGCATACCTGTTATGTGCGAAAAGAGTGATGCACATTTATACATTCAGGAGGTGTAGATTATCAACGAGGAGAAGGACTAGTGATGGAAAAAGCTACAAAAATGCACAACGACCGAATTATGGTACATATGATGAGGGCGGAACCATTCCATGTTGACACCCAACTGAAGAATCAAGGTTAAATGAATATTATGAGAATGGATACATTAGACTATAACAAGTTTTTTTTAAATACAGCCACCCACAATAACGAGAGGGTATAGCTACAAGTTGACTAAAGAGGGGTTCAGATTAGATATGGTATCAAGACGCTGAGCAGAGCATGAGCTGCAGTGGTAAGTGACTCATAGCTGACTGCTAGCGTCAGGGCCAGGTAACCAGAGCTGCCAAGACCCTTCTTCACCTCCACGCGGTAATCCTGGAAAACGTAATCCTGGCTAAGGAGAAGGGATCGAAGAGGGAATGCTAACCCGGTACTAAAAAAATGCTTGCTGAAGTCGGATGTGTTGGACCGAAAGGTGCAACTATCGCAGTCAAGCTGTAAACTACGACATAACGCATTCCGTTCTCTGGACTACATTCTGCTACTTAAGCCCTTTCAGGGTTTGGTAGCGGGAGATTGAGAACGAACGCAGAAGAAGAAGAAGAAGAAGAAGAAGAAGATTAGATATTATAAAATACCTTTTTAGTCAGAGAGTAGTAGTGCTTGGAATGCATTGCCAGGAAAGGTAGTGGAGGCAGGGACAGTTAATGCATTTAAGAATAAATTGGATACCCATAGCTTTTCGAGCAAGGTGATGTAAATGAAACTGGTTGTATACAGACTCTGCAGGTTCTTCTAAACCAGTATAAAGACGTTCAGTTAAGTTAAGAACCTGCGATTGATACTCACAACAGTCAAATATACTGGTTAAGGATCAATATGCTGAACAGTGCAGGAGATGCTGCCGTCAACATCCCAAAGGTGACTGCTGGCGTCAGGGCCAGCAAACAAGATCTGCCAACGACCTTCTGCACCTCCATACGGTGATCCTTGACAACAGGATGCAACAGAGCAGACCGGCTATGAAGAAGAGATTGAAGAGGGAAGGCTAACTCGGTACTCAAAAATACCAATACGTAACTGAGATACCACCATGTAACAGCGATACCAACATGTAGCAGAGATACCAATACCTAACAGGGATACCAATATGTAACAGAGATACCACCACATAACAGAGATACCAATATGTAACAGATTTACCAATATGTAGAAGCAATACCACAATGTAACAGATATACCAATATGTAGCAGAGATTTCACAATGGAACAAAGATATAACCAAGAAACAGAGATACCACCACATAACAGAGATACCACAGCAAAGATAACATCACGCAACTGAGATACCAGCACGTAACAGATAAATAAATACGTAACAGAGATACTACCATGTAACATAGATACTACCACGTAACAAAGATACCAAAATGTAACAAAGATACCATCATGTAACGCGATACCACAACGTAACATCGATACCACCATGGAACAAAGATACCACCACATAACCGAGATACCAATACGTAACAGAGATACCACCATAGAACAAAGAAAACAACCACGTAACTGAGACACCAGAACGTATCAGAGCTACCAATACGTAACAGCAATACCACCACGTAACAGCGAGACCACCACGTAACAGAGATACCACCAGGACACAGCGATAGGACCCTATAATATCGATACCGCCACGTAACAGCGATACTAACTGAACAGCGATACCACCACATAACAGCGATACCACCACGTAACAGTGATACCACCTGCACACAGTGTTACGACCCTATAACAACGATACCACTAGGACACAGCGATACCACAATGATACAACGATACCACCCTATAAAAGCGATACCACCTGAAACAGCGATATCACCCTGAAACAACGATAGCAGTGTTAAACAGCGATACCACCAGGATATGGCGATACCACCTTATAACAGCGATACTACAGTGAAACAGCGATGCCACCCTTAAATAAAGATACCTTCCTGAAACAGCGATACCTCTCTGAAATAGCGATACCATAAGTAACAGCGATACCACCACGCAACAGCGATAAAACCATGAAACAGTGATACACCCGTAACAGCGATACCACACTGAAACATCAATACCACCTAGAAATATCGATACCACCACGTAACAGCGGTACCACCCCGTAGCAGCGATTCCACCCTGAAATAGCGATACCTCCCTGAAACAGCGATACCTCCCGAAAACAGCGATACCTCCCAAAAACAGCGATAACTCCCTGAAAAACGATAACTCCATGAAACAGCGATACCACCTTGAAACAGCGATACCACCACGTAACCGCGGTACCACCCCGTAGCAGCGATACACCTGTAACAGCGATACCATCTTGAAACAGCGATACCACCCTGAAAAAGCGATACCACCCTGAAACAGCGATACACCCGTAACAACGATACCACCCTGAAATAGCGATACTACCCTTGAACAGCAATACCACCCTGAAACAGCGATACCACCCTGTAGCACAGATAACTGCATGTAGCAGAGACGGCATTGATTATTCTCATACGCCAGACAGTTTTTATGAGGAGTGCTCTCCGAAATTCATCAAATTAGACAGACTGCGCTTGTTACTTGTTTCCTGGGAGCAGCTTTCCTGACGCTTCAGGTCTTCCTCTCCACTTGTTCTTTTCCAGATTTCTCCGATAAATGTTCTTGTTGAAACCTTTTCTGTTCATGTGTTTCAGGGTCGGGTATGTTTTGTTGGGGCGTTTGAGTAGGACAGCGGTAGACAGCTCGCGTATTATGACAAATGTTCTGAGTTCAACCAACGATGTTGACACGCGATAGTCAACTCAGTGGTGAATTGGAACATATAGCCTACTTTTTACGAAGGAAAAGCAGCGAGGAAGGGGACCTGACCTTTCAGCTTGCATGTGATTTTGTTTAGATGATTACGCTATATAAAGCTCAAATTATTAACTTACTCCTTATGTCTTCACAGCAACTAGTGTATCAGTTCAGTGGGGATACTGTAGCTAATCACTGTGAGAATAAGCCAGGAGATGAAAGCAACAGGGTTTCCAATTGTGGGCATGGAAGGTGTTTCTTTATCTGCGTTCGTCATGAAATAATAGACTTTGTGAAGTTATGTTGCCGTTTATAGCGAGGCTGCAACATCTGTGTCTTTGTTTTTGTAATATCCGAATTCAGAGGACGTTTATGGGTACCAGGTTTGCCTTCCCAATGCCACCAATATTCTCTTAGCCAGACTACACGTGTGCAACCTGTTTCCAGGGTCGTTGATTGAAGGCGGAATAGGGTATTGTTCTGAAGTAATTAGTTACCCCTTATGAAAGTAGCTAATGTCTGCTGTCATTCACAATGCTGCATCTTCAATCCATGGGATGCATTTCATATTACATTGTGGGTTAAAGAAATACCGAGTGGAAAAAGTAGGGCTTTATTCTGCAGTCCTATTACGTTCATGGCATGTTCATAGTAATGGTTGCACACAGAAATACGAATCAACTTTCCTGGGCACTTCCTGGTAATGGCTTCGAGCTCAAACCATAATGTATCGCTCGCTGTCATATGCCATGTCGGATGTGGCAGACAGAAAGGTACAAATATCGCAGTAGAGCTGCAAACTACGACACAACGCATTGCGTTCTACGGACAACATCCTACTGCTTGCAACGTTTTTTACAGGGCTTCGTAGCGGGAGTTTGAGAACCTTCAGAGCTTCGTAGCGGGAGTTTGAGAACCTTCAGGGCTTAGTAGTAGGAGTTTGAGAACCTTCAGAGCTTGGTAGTGGGAGTTTGAGAACCTTCAGGGCTTGGTAGTGGGAGTTTGAAAACCTTCAGGGCTTGGTAGTGGGAGTTTGAGAACCTTCAGGGCTTCGTAGCGGGAGTTTGAGAACCTTCAGGGCTTGGTAGTGGGAGTTTGAGAACCTTCAGGGCATGGTAGTGAGAGTTTGAGAGCCTTCAGGGCTTGGTAGCGGGAGTTTGAGAACGTTCAGGGCTTGGTAGCGGGAGTTTGAGAACGTTCAGGGCTTGGTAGTGGGAGTTTGAGAACCTTCAGGGCATGGTAGTGGGAGTTTGAGAGCCTTCAGGGCTTGGTAGCGGGAGTTTGAGAACCTTCAGGGCTTGGTAGTGGGAGTTTGAGAACCTTCAGGGCTTGGTAGCGGGAGTTTGAGAACCTTCAGGGCTTGGTAGTGGGAGTTTGAGAACGTTCAGGGCTTGGTAGCGGGAGTTAGAGAACCTTCAGGGCTTGGTAGTGGGAGTTTGAGAACGTTCAGGGCTTGGTAGCGGGAGTTTGAGAACGTTCAGGGCTTGGTAGCGGGAGTTTGAGAACGTTCAGGGCTTGGTAGCGGGAGTTTGAGAACGTTCAGGGCCTGGTAGCGGGAGATTGAGAACGAACGACAACGAACAATAAGAAGATATATCATGTTCTAGTTGTTGTATTGTGTTAGTTGTTTTTGATTGTTCATTGTCTCCGATGAACACTTTGTAGCCGTAATGTGCGTATTATTTTGCTGTTTTTTTGGCTTGATTCAATCACTGAGCCATAACCTCTTTGTGTGTATCGACTGTTGACCATCAGTACAGTCGCTTCTTCTATTAATGTATTATTACGTAGTCCTTTTTGAGCATTTCTTTATCACATCAAGGGTAATAAATATTATTATGAATGTTTTTAGTTGAAAAGTTAATTATTTTCTGATCCACTCTGGTTTATTGGAAATGTAGGTATATATAAGTGCATGCCTGCTAGGCTGCTTTCTTTGTTCCATTCTTCTTCTTCTTCTTCTTCTTCTTCTTCTTCTTCTTCTTTTTCGTTCGTTCTTAATCTCCTACTTCCAAACCCTGAAAGGGATTAAGTAGCAGAATGTAGTCCAGAGAACGGAATGCGTTGTGTCGTAGTTTACAGCTTGGCTGCGATATTTGCACCTTTCTGTCCAACACATCCGACTCCAGCAAGCATTTTTTTAGTACCGGGTTAGCATTCCCTCTTTGATCCCTTCTTTCTCCTTAGCCAGTCTGCCCTGCTGCAGCCTGTTATCCAGGATCACCACATGGAGGTGTAGAAGGGTCTTGGCAGCTATGGTTCGCTGGCCCTGACGCTAGCTGTCATCTATGGGTCGCTGACCACTGCAGCATCTTGATCCCCTTAGTTCCATTTGATGTGGAGGCCTAATATTTATTGGTGGGTTATAGTTTCACATATCTGGGAAGCAAAATGACTCAAGATGGAGATGCATCTTAGGACATTTTCATTGGCATTGCTTTAGTCGCAGGTGCCTTTATTTAATTAATGAACATCTGGAAATCAAAAGCTCTGAGCGAGCACTCCAAGCTCAGGTTGTTTAACCCCAAAGTATTAGCAATATTCAGCAACAAAGTTGGCGCCGTAACTGGCTGCGGGTCTACATTGCTCTACTGTTTTGGTTCATTATGGATGCCGCCAGACCACGGATTTGCTTTGAATTCACAGTAGACGACGACTTACACTTGTGATCACGGAAACATGGTGTTGTTTTCCGTTTGGACTTGTTAATTTGTTCAATTTTTGTGATTTCTTCCGTTCGATTATCCTGGTCTGGACGTCAGCTGTATATATGAATGGCACTACGCTTAAACCTGTGTCGTATTTCACGGCCTAGTTCACACTGCTGAACTTCACGAAATTGGCGTGTGAGAAATTTAGACACTACTATAATGAACTAAAGACAGCCAGGGAGAGATGCCATATTCACTCACACGCCAAGGGATGTCTCTACGACCTTTTGTAGGTTGTGGAAAAGACACGCCACACGACGATAGTTGTAATTCCTCTTCTCTGCCTTGTGGGATATCTATTTACGGGTAAGGATTCGGGAGTAAACCCTGAGGAAAAATATGCATACTATGCTATCTCCAGTCGCCTCGATAAATATCTTGCCACTGGCCAAAGGTAGCTCAGGACCAGAGAGTGAGGTTGACAAAAGGGGCAGTTCCTTCCTCAGTTCAGTTCAGTTCATCCCGTAACCCATCAGGTCGTTGGGGCACACATAAAGACATGAAAATCTCACGCCAACCCTCTCTGTCTGTCGCGGCCTGACGTATCTCACCGGGACGAAGGCCTGACCACTCAGTGATGTTGTCCACCCATCTCTTTCATGGACGTCCACGCCCTCTCTGTCCCGGTACGGATCCAAAGAGTATCGAGTTGGGAATTCCGTTGGACCTCGCAACGTGCCCGTACCAGGCCATCTTTCATCTTTTGATAGCTGTGAACAGATCTTCAAAAGGATCAATAGCGTCTTCAACTCTCTGACGGATGTCTACGTTCGTGAGACGATCTTAATATGTAACATTTAGGAGTTTTCTATAGCACCGCATTTCCATTGCACGTATCCTGCCCTGGATATCTGCTGTAATGGTCCAGGTCTCGCAGACATACAGAAATATTGATAGCACCAAAGAGCGCAGTAGCCTGACTTTTATGCCGAGGGCGAGGCGCTTGTCTCGCCATATAGGTTGCAGCCTAGTCAGCGCCGCTGTTGTTTGTGCTATTCTGGCAATTACCTCTGGCTTCGAACCCTCTTCGCTGATCAACGATCCAAGATATTTGAAACGTTTCACCACCTCAAGTACCTGCCCATTTGCCTCTATTACAGATTGAAACCCTGCTACGTTATTGGTCATGAGCTTCGTTTTATCAGCATTCATTTCCATACCAAAACTCAGGGCCGTTCTATCCAATCTACCAATCAACTCCTGGAGTTCCCTTTCTGTGCCTGCCAATACATCAATATCATCAGCAAAGCGGAAGTTTGTGATAAGCCTGTCACCTATTTCAACCGTGCCAACATGTCCTTTTAAGGTCGTCTCCATTATTCTCTCCAAGAAGATATTGAAGAGTGTGGAGGAGAGTATACAACCCTGTCTCACACCCACCGTCGTACGGAACCAATCGCCTAGCGTTCCCTCTACTGAGACAGCGCTGGTCGCCTGCTCATAAAGGTTTGCAATTACCCTCACAATATCACTGTTGAACTTATAATGCCTCATTGTTGACCATAGCGCCGCATGCCACACTCTGTCAAACGCCTTTCGAAAGTCAATGAAGGCATGGTAGAGTGGTTGATGATACTCTGAGTACTTTTCATTCAGTAGACGAAGATTAAATATTTGCACGATGGTACTCCTTCCCGCTCGAAAGCCCGCTTGTTCTTCGGCAATGATATTCTCTGCCTGTGGTTTCAGTCTGTTAAGTAATATCCTCAAGAGAACTTTACTTGAATGACTTATCAGACTGATTGTTCGATAGTTCTGACACATATTTAGGTTTCCTGATTTAGGCAGTGGTATAATGACTGAATTTGTCCAGCAGGTGGGCCACACTCCTGTCTGCCAAATTCTATTGCAGATGTAAGTCAGGGTATTAATTGTCGCCTCACCTGCCACTTGTAGGAGCTCTGCTGGAATATTATCCACACCGACAGCCTTCGCTCTCTTCAGCATTTTCACGGCTTCATATACTTCTTCCCTTATTATCGTTTGATTTTCGTCTATCAGACTCACTTCATGAGACATTGCAGTTCTTGGGTCACCTTGATCTTCATGCTTATATAGCTCCGAACAGTACTCTGTCCAGCGCTCACGAATGTCGGGAGCTTCTGTGAGACATTTCCCACTCTTGTCCTGAATCGTCGTATTTCGACTTTGGACAGGTCTTACTAAGTCCTTGACTAATTTATATGCTCTCTTGACATCATTTCGTCCCAGATTTCGATCGATATCTGCGCACTGAGCCGTTATCCATTCCACCTTGGCCTGTTTCATCTTGGTCTTTATGGATTCATTTATCTCTCGATATCGCTGAATCCCATCTAGTGTTTTCTTCGCTCCCTTCAATTGTCGTCTCTTGTAACATAAATCCAGTATTTCACTCGTGATCCATGCTTTCTTCTTAACCCTGCACCTACCTAGAACTTCAGATGCCGTGGAGAGTAAAGCCGAATTCAAAGCTTCATTCATCGTCTCAACATCTGCCTCCTCGTTTAGAACCAAGAGAGGTGCGAATCGTCCCCCCATCACCGCTCCAAAGGTCTCCACTACATCCGGGCACTTCAACTTCTCCAAGTTAGATCGCAGTCTAGATATCTCACTTTTCAGAACTTTCTTTAGTCGGAGATGCATTGTCATCAGTACTAAGTCGTGGTCGCTCCCTATATCGACCCCTGGGAAACTTCTTGTCCGGGCGCTGTTGACGCTAGATCTGAATCTCCTTTGGACCAAAATATAGTCTATTTGACTATGAAGCGTACTGTTTGGGCTGTGCCACATCCACCACCGCGACATTTTATGTGGTCCCAGCGTATTCGCTACTATCAGCTTATTGTATTACGCAAATTCCAAGAGTCTTAGACCTCTATCGTTGGTGGTCACATTTCCATATGCTCCACATGTGCCTTTCCAGACACGTACCATGTCTTCGCCAATTTTGGCATTCCAATCTCCCTGTACCACCAGTATATCCTTCTTCGGTACCTCGTTCACCAAAGCCTGCAATTCCTCGAAGAAGCTCTCAACCTCGCTATCTTCGTAATCCGAGGTAGGTGCATAGCATTGAATCACCGTGACTTTGAAGGGCTTAGCATTTAGTCGTATACTGAGCAATCTTCCTCACTATGATCCAAATCACGGGGCAAATCACCCATTTCAACGGACATAGCAAGAGAAAAGACTGTCCACACGGCTGAACAAAGAGAGTGGTCTTCATCACTTGTGATGGACGAACCTCACGGACACAGCAAGAGAAAAGACTGTCCACACGGCTGGACAAAGAGAGTGGTCTTCATCACTTGTGATGGACGAACCTCACGGACACAGCAAGAGAAAAGACTGTCTACACATCAGAACAAAGAGAATGGTCTTCATCACATGTGATGGACGAACATAAATAGCAATACTGACCTATGAAAGTGAATGATGAACAATAACAAAGACATTGGAAAAGATGTTTCATGAATTAGAGAAGTGAGCAATCAACAACATGTTTCATTACTCAGCAATAAACGATGGTCATACATCGGACACGGGACGACGTGGGCTTGGGATTAAGTGACACGGCTCACAACTCGAAGGTGCTGGGTTCGCTCCCCAACACAGCACCGGCCGTTACCCCGGGGAAGCAAACCCTTAGAAAATGCAGCAGAAAGCACACCCTTACATAAAATGCATGTCGAAGTAGGATGCACTTGGCCAACAGGCGCAAAATAGAAACATAGTGAAACGCCCACCGCCTGGGGAATACAGAAATAAGGGGAACGCCAAAAAAAAAAAAAAAAAAAAAAAAAAAAAAAAAGAAATACATTGGACTTGTTCTTAAAATGGATAGCAACTGACTCCCTCTGCAAGCGTTTATGGGGTCACCCCTTGGCACCAGGGAAAGAGGAATAACAATAGCCATAACAATCCGTCAGAGAGGGCTCCATTACGGGCCTGAACGACAATCATGAAAAGCGTGGCGTTACACAGATCAAACTGGAGAGCACTGGTTCCTGCCTTATGTGCCGTGTATGGGCACTTAAAGAACATTGATTGATCGATTGATAGTTTCTACAAGATGGGACAGTTAGCTCTATGCTCAATCTTTCATTTTCAACTCTTTTCAACAATGAAATGTAGAGGTCTTTTTGTTATTGCGTTTATTACTCCATTGGATGGGGCAGTTGTACGCAACTCTTGTGATAGATTCTTACATTATGCTTGATAGGTTTCTGTGTATATGCTCCTCTTTTGGGCCATGATAACACGATAGGGGGATAACTCATCACGACCAGGTAAACGCGCAAGACAAAATGGAATGAGTGCAATATTTCGTACGAGTGACAGGGGGATTAACGCGCAAAGTAACATATCAGAAAAAGTATATATATTTTTTTCTGAACAGGCTATGAGAAGAGGAGGGGGCGGCGGGAGGTTAAATTTTAATTGCGGGCTAAATTATAGAGCATGAGTAGTGTACATTTTACGAGAGGGCTAAATTATAGAGCATGAATAGTGTACATTTTACGAGAGGGCTAAATTATAGAACATGAATAGTGTACATTTTACGAGATGGCTAAATTATAGAGCACGAGTAGTGTACATTTTACGGGAGGGCTAAATTATAGAGCATGAGTAGTGTACATATTACGGGAGGGCTAAATTATAGAGCATGAGTAGTGTACATTTTACGAGAAGGCTAAATTATAGAGCATGAATAGTGTACATTTTACGGGAGGGCTACATTATAGAGCATGAGTAGTGTTCATTTTACGGGAGGGCTAAATTATAGAGCATGAGTAGTGTACATTTTACGGGGGGGGGGGGGGGGTCTAAATTATAGAGCATGAGTAGTGTACATTTTACGAGGAGGCTAAATTATAGAGCATGAATAGTGTACATTTTACGGGAGGGCTAAATTATAGAGCATGAGTAGTG
Organism: Ariolimax columbianus; assembly: GCA_036924085.1. Taxonomy (NCBI): domain Eukaryota; kingdom Metazoa; phylum Mollusca; class Gastropoda; order Stylommatophora; family Arionidae; genus Ariolimax; species Ariolimax columbianus. The sequence continues at coordinate 104,159,668 of JAVGWX010000002.1, forward strand.
TACATATTACGGGAGGGCTAAATTATAGAGCATGAGTAGTGTACATTTTACAGGAGGGCTAAATTATAGAGCATGAATAGTGTACATTTTACGGGAGGGCTAAATTATAGAGCATGAATAGTGTACATTTTACGGGAGGGCTAAATTATAGAGCATGAATAGTGTACATTATAAGAGCGGGCTAAATTATTGAGCCGTAAAAGAGCAGATTGTAAGACCGGGGCTAAATTATAGAGCAGGAATAGAGCAGATTGTGACAGTGGGCTAAATTGTAGAGCAGGAATAGAGCAGATTGTGACAGCCGGCTAAACTGTAGAGCAGGAATAGAGCAGATTGTGACAGCCGGCTAAATTGTAGAGCAGGAATAGAGCAGATTCAAAGAATTGGTTAAGCTGAAAAGCAGAGCTGTAGCTCACTAAAAAAAAAAAAAAAAAAAAAAAAAGGGATAGAACTGCTTGGAAAAGCGATATAGCACGACAATGAAAGAACATCGCAGACAGCTAAAATTGACTATACGACAGATAGTCAAATGTAGTAATGTTAAACTACAACCAACACCTGAGGTAACTAATAATCCTGGTCGCCTACGCGTGTGGACATGCCACGTGATGATGACTTACCTTCATATTGGGAGACATGAGAAGTCTCCTGAGCTCCGTCACCTCACTGGCGTGTGCACACGAGGAGCTGGCCTGAAGGAGTCGCAGCACCTGGATGGACACAAGCGAGACAAATCATGTTTCTCTCGATAACCGTGTTTGTCAAAGGATGTGTTGTTATATTGTTCGATTCTACTCGTTCTGTGAACGATGCCTCTCTGGTGGCAGGTTACAGGGGCTCTTCTAATATCCCGATTCGTGCTGAAGAATGTGAGAAAAGGCCCTCCTGGTTGTAGTGTAATACTAAATTTCTCAACGGACTCACCAGTACACGGATCGTAGTACTGATCCCCACCTTGTTAACCAGGCTGCTTCTAGGCGCACAGCATGGAAATGAAGTGCTGTCTGGGCCGTTATGTTACAACTGACAACAAAGTTAGCCTTCGCTTTCTTCATGGGAGTGAGTACACATGAATGGGGAGGGAAGAGTTATGACGGTCATGTAAAACAAACCGATCAAGACACACGTCAAGCCTTCGGTCGTGCTCATGGTAACAGGATGTGCCACAGCAGGCTAACCATGTGGACATCGACACTGTAATCTTCATAGTGGTGAGCATACCAAGGAGCTCGCATTGCACTAAAGTCAGGAGGACATATGTCCACCTTCTGAAGTACACACTGGGATGTAAGAGAAGCCACTGTAACCTGCTAACAAAGATACGTCAAGAGTTAACTCAGCAGGAGTAGATTAGGACAAGAAAAACGGCACATCTTGTATTAAAAACACAAATAAATAAATAAATACAAATAACACACACACACACACACACATATCAACAACAACAACAAAAACAACAACAACGAAAAGTTAGTCCTACATCACACACTGCCGTGGAGGAGGAAGTGAGTGTTAGAGCCCTCATGTCCCAAGTCCCACCTTTTTCTGATGTGGATTGACTTGTGCCTATCGCCGGTGTCTCACCTTCCCTAATTGTAAGTACGGTTGCCATTTATAGCTGAGTAATCTAGAACCTAACGCTATCAAGACTCTTTATCAACAAAGACAATCACTCTGACTATTTGATTAGGGAAGAAATATGAGAATCAAATTGAATCTAAATAGTATGGTAGGGGTATACGAAGAATAAACAGTTGAAGAATGAAGTTTAATTTGCCCTGCTCAATGCATTATATAGGCTTGGTCTTTTTTGTAAAACCCTAAACAAAAAAACAACAACACATGTCTACCGAAGTCTTGAACCGTATCCTTGTGACAAGAAGATCACCATCCAACCCGTTTAACCATCTGCTACTTCCGAGAATAACAGAACATTAACAAATTCTAAGCTTGGCTGTTCGCCTCAGTAAGGTAGATAATCCATGATATATTCAATATGTGCAGGAGTAGAGACATGGTTAACGCTCTTTACACAGTACACGCCAAGCTACCATTATTATTCTTCTATCGTCTTTTTCGGAAGGTATTTGTGACTATTAGCTACACTTTTAACAGATTCATGTACACTGCAAGATCAATGGAAATGAGGAGGTACATAGACTAGTCAAAAGCGAGAAAACAAAATCCACCCTGAAAACAATGCTGCTTATGAAGAAATAAAGTCATTGATACATTGCTCTTAAAAGGAAAATGGCAGACAGTTTAGTTTCTATACAGCAGAAGCATACAAATGGTTGGCAAGAAGAAATGAAGTTACGATATCGACCCGGAAGTGGGAACACTATGGTGGACCAAGAGGGAGATTAAAGATACGATGGAGAACAGATGAAGATAAGACGGAGACAAGAAGAATATATGACGGAGACAAGTTGGAGATCGATGGATAGGAGGGAGAAGATAGAGATAACATGGAGATAAGATGCAGATAAGATGGAGATTAGATGGAGATAAGATGGAGATAAGATGGATATGTGATAAGGTGAAAATAAGATAGAGATAAGATGGAGAAAAGGTGGAGATAAGATGCAGATAAGATGGAGGTACGATGGAGTTAATATGGAAGCAATATGCAAATACTATGGAAACAATATTGTGTTACGTTGGACACAAAATGGAGGTAATATGGAGAAAAGATGGAGATATGACAAGATGAAGATAAGATAGACGCGAGATAGACACAGAGTGGAGATACTATAGAGACACGATGGTGATACGGTAGAGACTACAAGAGATAAATTGTAAATAGGATGGAGATACGATGAAGAATAGGAATAAGCAATAGAGAGACACGATGTTGAATAAATGAAGGCAAGATATAGACACCATGTAGTTAGGAGGGATGCATCATGTGGAACGATGAAGACACGTTGGAGACAAGAGAGAGACACGATGGTGATAAGATGGTGATACGATAGAGATACAATAGAGATACGATGGTGAGACGATACAGATACGATGGTGAGACGATGGTAGGACGATAGAGATACGATGGTGATACGATAGAGAAATGATGGTGATACGGTGGTGAGACGATAGAGATGAGATTGTGATACGATAAAGATACGATGGTAATACGATGGTGATACGATGGAGATACGATGATGAGACGATAGAGATACGATGATGATACGATGGAAACAAGATGTAAATTATGCTAAGACAGGATGAAAATAAGATGACAATAAGATTGAGATACCACGGAGACAAGATTGAGACAAGATGAAGTTATTTTAATATGAAAACGCGTTGAGGAAAAGATGGATAATAATATGACGACATGATGGGGAAAGGATGAAACCAAACGGAAGCAGGATGGTGGCAAGATTGAGGCAAGACTATGACGCAATAAAATGGAGATAAGAAGGAATCAGAAAAAAAAGACAAAATGGGAAAAAGATGGAGACAAGATGGGATAAGATAATGATAAGTTGGGGATAAGATGGGCCAAGATGGTGTCAAGATAGGGACAAGATGGGGACAATATAGGGAAAAGTTAAGGACAAGATAGGGGAAAGATAAGGACAAGATGGTGACAAGATGGTTATAAAATGGGGACAAAATAGAGTAATGATGGGGACAAGGTGGGGACAAGATTGACACATGATAGCGACAAAATGGTACAAGATAATGACAAGATCGGGACAAGATGGGGACAAGATGGCAACATGATGGGGACAACAGGGAGACATGATAGGGACAAGATGGAGACATGATGGAGACAGTATGGGGACAAGATGGAGACATGATGGAGACAAAATGGGACAAGATAATGACAAGATGGAGACATGATGGGGACAAAATGAGGACAAGATGGAGACATGATGGGGACAAGATAATGACAAGATGGGGACAAGATGGAGATATGATGGGGACAAGATAGGGACACGATAATGACAAGATGGGGACAAGATGGAGACAAGACGGGGATAAGATAATGACAAGATGGGGACAAGATGGAGATATGATGGGGACAAGATAGGGACAAGATAATGACAAGATGGGGACAAGATGGGAACACGATGGGGACAAGAAGGGGACAAGAAGTCAGAGAAGATGGTGACAAGGTGGGGACAAGATGGAAACAGGAAGTGGAAAAGATAGAGATATGATGGGAATAAGATAGGGACAAGATAATGACAAGATGGAGGCATGATGGTGACAAGATGGGGATAAGATGGAGACAGGATGGAGACAAGATGGAGATAAGATGGAGACAAGATAGTGACAAGATAGAGCCATTATGGAGACAAGATGGGGACACAATAGGGACAAGCTGAGGACAAATAGGGACAGAATGGAGAAAAGATGGAGACATGATAGTGACAAGATAGAGACATTATGGGGACAAGATGGAGGCAAGGAGACACGATGGGGACAAGATGGGGACAAGGTAGTGACAAGATGGGGACAAGATGGTGACACGATGGGGACGAGATGGAGACAAGATAGGCACAAGATGGAAATGCGAAAATGGAGACAAGACAACAATATTTATGGTGAACAAAATAAAGATATGATGGTAACAAGTTTGAAACATGATGGAGATATAAAGACAAGATGAATATAAACTATATCCAGCAGCGAGGAAGGAAACTAGTACACCAAACTTAAAAAAACAAAACATGAGACTTTCAACAGTAGAGCTTCTAATAGTCCATCGCCATTGGCATCCTCTTATAGAATGGCTTGTCTGTCAGCACCTATTCATGCCACCGTACAACACATAGAGCAATTACAGTGGCTTGTTGGGACTACAACCCTTCCTAGGGCTACATAGAATAATATGGTGAGGCTGCTACAGTGAAAATAAAGGGAATTAAAACATAGACAAAAATTGCTGAGATGCAGGGTGGGCACAAAAATGTGCGACACCTGCGTTACGACATAAAAAGGCCTTCATCGGGAACACAAAACAACTAAAATGGAAGCAACTAAAAACAACTTACGAATCATGCTATATACTGTCATGATTAACAAGGCTACCTATGTACACGTACGTATTTGTTCATATTCACTTTCTATAGGTGAACAAAGAGCGATGAAAACAAACAGCAAAGATTGAAGATTAGCGAAGCATCAAAGGGAAGTAGCTATGGATATATAACGGACACATTCTGTGCTGGATTGCTGCCCTTGCAATAAACGGATTTTATTTCACGAAGTCAACAAATTTGATGGCTCGTCCTCTCTGATGCTACACAGATGATTCTGTTCGTGGTTGAAAATTTTTTACGTTCGCAAAGCAAAGGTTAACAGTATATGGCGAACAGATTATAGACTGGATTGTTGCCTTTGATGTTTGGAAAATGTCTCACGGGTTCAAGAAAACAATGACAAAGTGTATACTATCGCACTGTAACACCAAAGGAGATGATGAGGTAGACAGTCTAGTCAAAGAAAGATGGAAATTGAAACAGGAAGAATAACTGGTTAACTCATATTAGATCCGCATGCCAAAATGAAAGGGTAATAACATGTAAAGTGGGAGGAAGAAGCCTTCGAACACCACGCAGATGATGGGACTTCCAACTGTCCAGAGAAGACCAAGTTATCATACTAGGCTCGTACGTCTCCAACTGGCCAGAGAAGACCAAGTTATCACACTAGGCTCGTACGTCTCCAACTGTCCAGAGAAGACCAAGTTATCACACTAGGCTCGTACGTCTCCAACTGGCCCGAGAAGACCAAGTTATCACACTAGGCTCGTACGTCTCCAATTGTCCAGAGAAGACCAAGTTATCACACTAGGCTCGTACGTCTCCAACTGGCCACAAAATAATGAGACACGGCCTATACACCAAGTTCAAGATATGTACCATGATCGTATTTGTCTGCGGCCTGGCAAACATGACAGGAGCACATGCACTCTATGGCTCCCCTCCTCCCCCTTTCACAGCACGCAGAACTGAGGAGATGGATGTGGCGCACGTCCAGTTCAATTGAATAAAGACTACAATAGTTTTGAGACCCTGAAAAAGACAGCAGAATTAATTGAAGAATCGGAAGTCACAGTCTAAATAAGTAATGATCGCAGCAGAATATGAGACAGTCTAAATGAGTAATGATCGCAAGAGATTAGGAAGACAGTCTAAATGAGTAATGATATCAAGAGATTAGGAAGACAATCTAAATGAGTAATGATCGCAGGAGATTAGGAAGACAATCTAAATGAGTAATGATCACAGGAGATTAGGAAGACAATCTAAATGAGTAATGATCACAGGAGATTAGGAAGACAATCTAAATGAGTAATGATCACAGGAGATTAGGAAGACAATCTAAATGAGTAATGATCGCAGGAGATTAGGAAGACAGTCTAAATGAGTAATGATAGCAGGAGATTAGGAAGACAGTCTAAATGAGTAATGATCGCAGGAGATTAGGAAGACAGTCTAAATGAGTAATGATCGCAGGAGATTAGGAAGACAGTCTAAATGAGTAATGATCACAGGAGATTAGGAAGACAATCTAAATGAGTAATGATCGCAGGAGATTAGGAAGACAATCTAAATGAGTAATGATCGCCGGAGATTAGGAAGACAGTCTAAATGAGTAATGATCGCCGGAGATTAGGAAGACAGTCTAAATGAGTAATGATCGCAGCAGAATATGAGACAGTCTAAATGAGTAATGATCACAGGAGATTAGGAAGACAGTCTAAATGAGTAATGATCGCAGGAGATTAGGAAGACAGTCTAAATGAGTAATGATCACAGGAGATTAGGAAGACAATCTAAATGAGTAATGATCGCAGGAGATTAGGAAGACAGTCTAAATGAGTAATGATCGCAGGAGATTAGGAAGACAATCTAAATGAGTAATGATCACAGGAGATTAGGAAGACAGTCTAAATGAGTAATGATCACAGGAGATTAGGAAGACAGTCTAAATGAGTAATGATCGCAGGAGATTAGGAAGACAGTCTAAATGAGTAATGATCGCAGGAGATTAGGAAGACAGTCTAAATGAGTAATGATCGCAGGAGATTAGGAAGACAGTCTAAATGAGTAATGATCGCAGGAGATTAGGAAGACAATCTAAATGAGTAATGATCACAGGAGATTAGGAAGACAATCTCAATGAGTAATGATCACAGGAGATTAGGAAGACAATCTAAATGAGTAATGATCACAGGAGATTAGGAAGACAATCTAAATGAGTAATGATCGCATGAGATTAGGAAGACAGTCTAAATGAGTAATGATCACAGGAGATTAGGAAGACAGTCTAAATGAGTAATGATCGCAGGAGATTAGGAAGAATTACGGCTAAAATGGTTGCAATGGGACAAAGCTATAGATTATATAAAGGATCACAGAGAAACAAGCAAGTTTGAAAGTAGTTCGACGCTATGCATAATCATGTTATCAGTCCAGGACGCAAGGAAGAGTGGATGTTAAGTCTGTGATTTTGCTTTCGTGAATGACTGTGAACTAGATCAGGCATCACTGTTCGAATCTTTTTTTTCGTTTGGTCCACTGATTTCGTAACTGGCATACTCTTGCTCGAACGTGTCTGGCCACTTCCAGGTATGGCTGCTAACTGAAACCTCTAATTGTGTTCTGTTAGTTGTTTTCGTACGTTCTTAGTCTCTGACGAAGGTCTTGTGATCGTAACATATGGGTGGTATTTTTTAATTCTTGGTATGATCCCTGAGTCTTTACCCATATTTATATATCCATCTTCTTCTTCATTTTCTCGTATCCCTGTCTACCAAGTTGTAGTCCTGTGTCGTGGTATGTATTTGTCTTTCGCGTCTCTCGTTGCCCGAGTAACATTTACCTCCTTTTACGCCTGATCTCGATTACGCTGGCTATCCACCTTTCCATCGGTCTACCTCTCGCCTCTCTTCCTGATGTTCTCTTGTAGAAGGTTGCATAAACAATTTGGTCTGGTTGCATTCTCACAATATAGCCAAACCAAGTCATTCTCTGTTGCGCGATGTACTGTAGGCAGGGAATTGTTCCAACCTGCTCCCGAATACTCATATTTGTTATGCTGTCTCTTCTGGTGTTGTTAGTGACCTTTTGTAGGCACCGCATTTCACAGGTGGCTAGCTTTCGTTCCTGGCCCTTATTCAAGGCCCATATCTGGCACTGGTAGCATAGTGTTGAGATGAAGATGCTGTTTATCATCTGCTTTATGGCTTGAAGGAAATCTTGGGGTATCTTAGTAGTAGAGACAGCTGGAATGTGGCAGCGTTTGCCATCTGCACCATCGTCTCTTTCTCTCTGTCTAGTCTGCCATCCTCAGTAAAAACAGTTCCCAAATACCTAAATTCTTGTTCCTGCTCTATTTTGGTTTCATTCACATGAATATGAAGTGTCATGTGCTTTCTTCCTATTATCATTGCCTCTGTTTTTGATGTATTACTATTCATATCGTACTTTTGACAGCTCAAGTAGAGTGAGTCAATATGTCGGTCTAGGTTTTGTTTTCTGGAGTGCATCAAACATTTATTTATCGAATAGGGTGTGATTTGGTGAGATTGGGTTAGATTGGGTGAGGGTGAGATTGGGTTAGATTGGAATTGGGTGAGATTGTGATTGGATGAGATTGGGATTGGGTGAGATTGGGATTGGGTGAGATTGGCATTGGGTGAGATTGGGATTGGGTGAGATTGGGATTGGGTGAGATTGGGATTGGGTGAGATTGGGTGAGATTGGGATTTGGTGAGATTGGGATTGGGTGAGATTTGGATTGGGTGAGATTGGGATTTGGTGAGATTGGGATTTGGTGAGATTGGGTGAGATTGAGATTGGGTGAGATTGAGATTGGGTGAGATTGGGTGAGATTGAGATTGGGTGAGATTGGGTGAGATTGGAATTGGGTGAGATTGAGTGAGATTGAGATTGGGTGAGAATGGGTGAGATTGGGTGAGATTGGGTGAGATTGAGATTGGGTGAGATTGGGTGAGATTGGGTGAGATTGAGATTGGGTGAGATTGGGTGAGATTGGGATTGGGTGAGAATGAGATTGGGTGAGATTGGGATTGAGTGAGATTGGGATTTAGTGAGATTGGGATTGGGTGAGATTTGGTGAGATTGGAATTGGGTGAGATTGGGTGAGATTGGAATTGGGTGAGATTGGGTGAGATTGAGATTGGGTGAGATTGGGTGAAATTGGGTGAGATTGAGATTGGGTGAGATTGGATGAGATTGGGATTGGGTGAGATTGAGATTGGGTGAGATTGGGTGAGATTGGGTGAGATTGGGATTGAGTGAGATTGGGATTTAGTGAGATTGGGATTGGGTGAGATTTGGTGAGATTGGAATTGGGTGAGATTGGAATTGGGTGAGATTGGGTGAGATTGAGATTGGGTGAGATTGGGTGAGATTGGGTGAGATTGAGATTGGGATTGGGTGAGATTGGAATTGGGTGAGATTGGGATTGGGTGAGATTGGGATTGGGTGAGATTGGGTGAGATTGGGATTGGGTGAGATTGAGATTGGGTGAGATTTGGTGAGATTGGGTGACATTGGGATTGGGTGAGATTGAGATTGGGTGAGATTGGGTGAGATTGAGATTGGGTGAGATTGGGTGAGATTAAGATTGGGTGAGATTGGGTGAGATTGAGATTGGGTGAGATTGGGATTGGGTGAGATTGGGTGAGATTGGGATTGGGTGAGATTGGGTGAGATTGGGTGAGATTAACATTGGGTGAGATTGAGATTGGGTGAGATTGAGATTGGGTGAGATTGGGTGAGATTGGAATTGGGTGAGATTGGGATTGGGTGAGATTGGGTGAGATTGGGTGAGATTGGGATTGAGTGAGATTGGGATTGAGTGAGATTGGGATTGGGTGAGATTATGATTGAGTGAGATTGGGATTGGGTGAGATTGGATGAGATTGGGATTGGGTGAGATTGGGATTGGGTGAGATTGGGATTGGGTGAGATTGGGATTGGGTTAGATTGGGTGAGATTGGGATTGGGTGAGATTGAGATTAGGTGAGATTGAGATTGGGTGAGATTGGGATTGGATGAGATTGGGTGAGATTGATATTGGGTGAGACTGGGATTAGGTGAGATTGAGATTGGGTGAGATTGGGTGAGATTGGGATTGGATGAGATTGGGTGAGATTGAGATTGGATGGGATTGGGTGAGATTGGCATTGGGTGAGATTGAGATTGGGTGAGATTGGGTGAGATTGAGATTGGGTGAGATTGGGTGAGATTGAGATTGGGTGAGATTGGGTGAGATTGAGATTGGGTGAGATTGGAATTGGGTGAGATTGAGATTGGGTGAGATTGAGATTGGGTGACATTTGAATTAGGTGAGATTGGGATTGGGTGAGATTGGGATTGGGTGAGATTGGGTGAGATTGGGATTTGGTGAGATTGAGATTGGGTGAGATTGGGTGAGATTGGGTGACATTGGGATTGGGTGAGATTGAGATTGGGTGAGATTGGGTGAGATTGAGTTTGGGTGAGATTGGATGAGATTGGGTGAGATTAAGATTGGGTGAGATTTGGTGAGATTGGGTGAGATTGAGATTGGATGAGATTGAGATTGGGTGAGATTGGGATTGGGTGAGATTGGGTGAGATTGGGATTGGGTGAGATTGGGTGAGATTGGGTGAGATTAACATTGGGTGAGATTGAGATTGGGTGAGATTGAGATTGGGTGAGATTGGGTGAGATTGGAATTGGGTGAGATTGGGATTGGGTGAGATTGGGATTGAGTGAGATTGGGATTGAGTGAGATTGGGATTGGGTGAGATTATGATTGAGTGAGATTGGGATTGGGTGAGATTGGGTGAGATTGGGTGAGAATTGGTGAGATTGGGTGAGATTGGGATTGAGTGAGATTGGGATTGGGTGAGATTGGGATTGGGTGAGATTGGGATTGGGTGAGATTGGGATTGGGTGAGATTGGGATTGGGTTAGATTGGGTGAGATTGGGATTGGGTGAGATTGAGATTAGGTGAGATTGAGATTGGGTGAGATTGGGTGAGATTGGGATTGGATGAGATTGGATGAGATTGATATTGGGTGAGATTGGGATTAGGTGAGATTGAGATTGGGTGAGATTGGGTGAGATTGTGATTGGATGAGATTGGGTGAGATTGATATTGAGTGAGATTGGGATTAGGTGAGATTGAGATTGGGTGAGATTGAGATAGGGTGAGATAGGAATTGGGTGAGATTGGGTGAGATTGAGATTGGGTGAGATTGGCATTGGGTGAGATTGAGATTGGGTGAGATTGGGTGAGATTGAGATAGGGTGAGATAGGAATTGGGTGAGATTGGGTGAGATTGAGATTGGGTGAGATTGGGTGAGATTGAGATTGGGTGAGATTGAGATTGGGTGAGATTGGAATTGGGTGAGATTGAGATTGGGTGAGATTGGGTGAGATTGAGATTGGGTGAGATTGAGTGAGAATGAGATTGGGTGAGATTGGGTGAGATTGAGATTGGGTGAGATTAGAATTAGGTGAGATTGAGATTGGGTGAGATTGGGTGAGATTCAGATTGGGTGAGATTGGATGAGATTGAAATTTGGTGAGATTGGGTGAGATTCAGATTGGGTGAGATTGGGTGAGATTGAGATTGTGTGAGATTGAGATTGGGGGAGATTGGGTGAGATTGAGATTGGGTGAGATTAGGTGAGATTGAGATTGGGTGAGATTAGGATTGGGTGAGATTTGGTGAGATTGGGTGAGATTGAGATTGGGTGAGATTGGAATTGGGTGTGATTGGGATTGGGTGAGATTGGGATTGGGTGAGATTTGTTGAGATTGGGATTGGGTGAGATTGGAATTGGGTGAGATTGGGATTGGGTGAGATTTGGTGAGATTGGGTGAGATTGAGATTGGGTGAGATTGGAATTGGGTGAAATTGGGATTGGGTGAGATTTGGGGAGATTGGGATTGGGTGAGATTGGAAATGCGTGAGATTGGGATTGGGTGAGATTTGGTGAGATTGGGATTGGGTGAGATTGGGATTGGGTGAGATTGGGATTGGGTGAGATTGGGATTGGGTGAGATTGGGTATGGGTGAGATTAGGATTGGATGAGATTGGGATTGGGTGAGATTTGGTGAGATTGGGATTGGGTGAGATTGGGTGAGATTGGGATTGGGTGAGATTGGGATTTGGTGAGATTGAGATTGGGTGAGATTTGGATTGGGTGAGATTGGGATTGGGTGAGATTGGGTGAGATTGGGATTGGGTGAGATTTGGCTTGGGTGAGATTGGGTGAGATTGGGATTGGGTGAGATTGAGATTTGGTGAGATTGAGATTGGCTGAGATTGGGATTGGGTGAGATTGGGTGAGATTTGGATTAGGTGAGATTGGGTGAGATTAGGATTGGGTGAGATTTGGTGAGATTGTGTGAGATTGAGATTGGGTGAGATTGGGATTGGGTGAGATTGGGATTGGGTGAGATTGGGTGAGATAAGGATTGGGTGAGATTTGGTGAGATTGGGTGAGATTGGGTGAGATTGAGATTGGGTGAGATTGAGATTGGGTGAGATTGGGTGAGATTGGCATTGGGTGAGATTGGGATTGGGTGAGATTGGGTGAGTTTGGGATTGGGTGAGATTTGGTGAGATTGGGTGAGATTTGGTGAGATTGGGTGAGATTGAGATTGGGTGAGATTGGAATTGGGTGTGATTGGGATTGGGTGAGATTTTGTGAGATTGGGATTGGGTGAGATTGGAATTGGGTGAGATTGGGATTGAGTGAGATTTGGTGAGATTGGGATTGGGTGAGATTGGAATTGGGTGAGATTGGGATTTTTGTGAGATTTGGTGAGATTGGGATTGGGTGAGATTGAGATTGGGTGAGATTGGAATTAGGTGAGATTGGGATTGGGTGAGATTTGGTGAGATTGGGATTGGGTGAGATTGTAATTGGGTGAGATTGGGATTTTTGTGAGATTTGGTGAGATTGGGATTGGGTGAGATTGGGATTGGGTGAGATTGGGATTGGGTGAGATTGGGTGAGATTGGGATTGGGTGAGATTGGTTGAGATTGGGATTGGATGAGATTGGGATTGGGTGAGATTGGGATTGGGTGAGATTGGGATTGGGTGAGATTGGGATTGTGTGAGATTGGGTGAGATTGGGATTTGGTGAGATTGGGATTTGGTGAGATTGAGAATGGGTGAGATTGAGATTGGGTCAGATTGAGATTGGGTCAGATTGAGATTGGGTGAGATTTGGATTGGGTGAGATTGGGATTGGGTGAGATTGGGATTGGGTGAGATTGGGTGAGATTGGGATTGGGTGAGATTTGGTGAGATTGAGATTGGGTGAGATTGAGATTGGGTTAGATTGGGATTGGGTAAGATTGGGTGAGATTGGGATTGGGTGAGATTGGGATTGGGTGAGACTTGGATTGGGTGAGATTGGGATTGGGTGAGGTTGGGTGAGATTTGGATTAGGTGAGATTGGGTGAGATTGGGATTGGTTGAGATTTGGTGAGATTGGGTGAGATTGGGTGAGATTGAGATTGGGTGAGATTGGGATTGAGTGAGATTTGGTGAGATTGGGTGAGATTGGGTGAGATTGGGATTGGGTGAGATTTGGTGAGATTAGGTGAGATTGGGTGAGATTGAGATTTGATGAGATTGAGATTGGGTGAGATTGGGATTGGGTGAGATTGGGTGAGATTGGGATTGGGTGAGATTTGGTGAGATTGGGTGAGATTGAGATTGGGTGAGATTGGGATTGGGTGAGATTGAGATTGGGTGAGATTGGGATTGGGTGAGATTTGGTGAGATTGGGATTGGGTGAGATTTGGTGAGATTGGGATTGGGTGAGATTTGGTAAGATTGGGATTGGGTGAGATTTGGTGAGATTGGGATTGGGTGAGATTGGGATTGGGGGAGATTGATATTGAGTGAGATTGTGTTAGATTGGGTTAGATTTGGTGAGATTGGGTGAGATTGAGATTTAGTGAGATTAGATGAGTTTGGGTTAGATTTGGTTAGATTGGGTTAGATTTGGTGAGATTGGGTGAGATTGAGATTTAGTGAGATTAGATGAGTTTGGGTTAGATTTGGTTAGATTGGTGTGAGATTTGGTGAGATTGAGATTGGGTGAGATTGAGATGTGGTGATATTGGGTGAGTTATGATGAGAAAGAGATTGGGTGAGATTGGGTTAGATTGGGTTAGATTGGGTGAGATTGCGTGAGACTGGGTTACATTGAGCGACGACGTATGAGGTGTTATAAGCAAAAGAGAGCGGGTGGACAGAGGAAAGATTGAGAAAGAGAGAGTGAGGGAGATGGAGAGAGAAGTAGATAAAGGTGAGTCGATGAGGGAGAGAAAGAGGAGAGACAAATATAAAGAGGAGGATAAAAGCGGACTGAGTGAGAAAGGGAAGAGAAATGGAGAAATACTAGAAAGAGATAAATGCATAAGAGAGAGAGAGAGAGAGAGAGAGAGAGAGAGAGAAAGGGAAAGAGTGAGAGGGAAATAAAGACGGCGAAAGATGGCTCGATTTGGAAGAGACAAGAAGACAAACCGAGCAGCCGAGGACAATGCAGAACATGAAAGAAAATTAAACGGAGGGCGAGAGAACGAGAGAGAGAGAGAAAGAGAGAGAGAGAGAGAGAAAGAGAGAGAGAGAGAAATAGAGATTGTAGAGAGAGAATAAATGTAAAGACAGGAAAATAGCAATAAGGAACATTAATGAATAGTCCTGGTATCGATATTATTTTACAGAAAAGACATCATCTATATCTTCCTTCTGTTCTTCTTTATCCTTTCTTTCTTCTTCCTTCTGTATCCTTTCTTTCTTCTACCCCCTTCTTCCTTCTGTATCCTTTCTTTCTTCTACCCCCTTCTTCCTTCTGTATCCTTACTTTCTTCTTCCCCCTTCTTCCTTCTTCCATCTTTTTCCTTTCTTCTTCTTCCTTCTTTATCATTTCTTCCTTCTTCTTTATCATTTCTTTCTTCTTCCTCCTTCTTCCTTCTTCTTTATCATTTCTTCCTTCCTCCTTCCTCCTTCTTTATTCTTTATCCTATCTTTCTTATTTCCCCTTCTTCATTGTTCTTTATCCTTTTTTTCTTCTTCGTCCTTCCTTTTTTTTTCTTTTTCCCCTTCTTTCTTCTTCTTTAACCTTCCTTTCTTCTTCTAGCATCTTTATGCTTTCTTTTTTCTTCGCCCTTCTTTTTTAATGCTTTCTGTTTTCTTCTTTATCCTTTTTTTCTTCTTCTCCCTACTTCTTTATCATTTCTTTCTTCTACCTCCTTCTTCTTTATTCTTTCCTTCTTCTTCTCCCTTCTTCTTTATTCTTTCTTTCTTCTTCCTTCCTTATTATTTCCATCTTCTTTACCCTTTCGTTCTTCATCCCTCTTCCTCCTTCTTCTTTATCCTTTCTTTCTTCTTCCCTCCTTTTTCTTTCTTGTTTATCCTTTCTTTCTTTTTCTCTTCTTCCTTCTTCTTTATCCTTTTTTTATTATTCCTTCTTCTTTATCCTTTCCTTCTTCTTCATCCTTCTCTATCCTTTCTTCTTCGTTTTGTATTCTTTCTTCTTCCTTTTGTTTTCTCTCTTATTTCGTCTTCTTTTTTTCCATATGTTTTCTGTCGTCTGTGATCTTTCTTCTACTTTATTTCTCTTTCTTTCGCTTTCTGCCTTCCTGCACTTTTCTTCCTTCGTCGTCTTCTTCTTCTTCTTCTTCTTCTTCATTGGCGTTGTTCACTCAAATAATCATATCCATTATCCTCATAAACTTGATGGTCTCCCTCAGGTGTCTCTCCTGACCATACATCTACATGTATATGGCTCTTTTCGTCTTTACAGACGGTTTTAAGCGGGTTAAAAAGTCTCATTTGGCAGCGCTTTTCATGGCTGGTCTTGCCGATTTCAGACAGGCACTCTTTACCACAGGGAGTACAGGTCTTGGATGTATGGTTACATTTACTTTTGCTCTTTTTTCACTTGTTGTCCAATGTTTCCTAACGTTTCCTCGAACGTTTCTACACATCTAGATAATGTTGCTTTCTACGCAACTCTATCTTCAGACATCTCCTCCCACTTTTTAAGGTCTATGGAGAATTCTATCATTGGTGTATTACACACATCTTTGTATCTTAACATTGGTCTTCCTACATGTCTTCTGTTTTCCGAAAGTTCAACGAAAAGCGCCTATTTGGGCACGCGTTTGATTTTCATTCTGCTGACATGTCCCAGTCGTCTCAGTCTGTTACTACTGAGTGTCGCCATGATGGATTGCAGCTTGGGTCGTTGTAATACCTCCGTGTTGGTAATTTGTCCCCGGATTTGATTTTAATTATTTTGTGCAGACAACGAAGATGAAAGATGCTGTCTCTCCTTGTGTCGAATAAATGGGCCACTTTTAGAAGTCACATGTTAAAGTATTAAGCAGGCAGACCCGAAATTTCTGAGTTTTCGTTTGTATAGTTAATTTGTTGTTTTATCACACTCTTTTAAACAATCTGCCAAAAGTAGTAACTGAGTTTCCTATCTATAAATGTTTTTTTTTCGTTCGCTTTATTCCTCTATTCCCCAAGGCAGTGGTTCGTTGCACTGTTTTTATTTTGCGCCTAACAACCCAGTGTATCCGACATCGACATTCATTTTATGTAAGGGTCTGCTTCCTCTTGCATTTTCTATTAGTTTGCTTCTCCAGGGTAACGGCTAGTGCTGTGATTTTGAGAGCGATCCCAGCACCTTCAGATTGGGAGCCGTGTCACTTAACCACTAGACTACACTCTCCTCTCTCCATGTATTGATTTCTTCGTCAACTCAGAGTGTTGCGTTGACATTTGAGCCACGTAGCATAATTGTTGTTTGTGTAATTATGTTGTCGTTTAAAGTGATACTTGTTGGTGTGGTAGTTCCTTGATACCTGATCGCTGAAAAGGCTTCGGGGGAAAAACCCTAAGAAAAATCTGCATCTTATTCTGCCTACAGTCGTGCTGACAGTGTCTTGCCACTCAATTCGGGCAGCTAAAGATGAGAGAGTGAGGCTGACGCCACCAATCGCACAGAATGGATAAGCACTATTGTGGAGGGTATTGGGAGACTTGAGGTATCAAGAATAAATGAGACTAAACAAAAACGATTTCTCTGCAGGTCAGCTGACATCAACCCTTCTTCCACCCCGGTGGAAGTAGGGTTCTAATTTCATTGTACTAAGTGCAACAGACAGTTCAGGGCTAAGATTGGTCTAAGTGGTCCGCAGGGGTCTTTTATGTATGACAAAGAATAGAATAGCACCACTGCCCCACAGAGAGCATGTCGTAAGAGACGACTAACTGTGTGACATGGAGTAACATCGGCCATGGTTAGGTGGTTTGTTTAGAGCAGCATAGATGGCGCATAACAGGCTGCGGTTCTACTTTGCTCTAGTGTTTGAGTATATTAAGATGGACTCACACATCGGTTAACCACCCTGCCCGGCACTTGTCCCAACGCAGCGGAGTAATAAGCTGCTCGAGCCTAGCTCGCTAATAAGAAAATCCTCCTCCCGGCTACATCCAGCAGATACCAGAGCTGGTGCCTGCACAGGGGCATCTGCCCCGTCCATGTAGAAGTACAGGTGAACTAAGAACTAAGAAGATTGGCTTATTTAGCCATCTTCGAACTCATGCGAACAGTGAATGTTGACAGAGTAGTTCTCATTGATTACGATGTACGAACAACAATAACATTTTCTTGACTTAGAGCTACAGTCTTCGTAACTCTCACAGTTGGAGAAAAACAGATTACAAACATTGTTCATTTTGTTAATTGGGATCTGCAGGGTAGACTCATTGTGGGCCACAAGAGCACATGCAGTTATCCCAAAAATAGCTACATCTATTTCCTCCATGAACGTGATGGTCTGTCTCAGACTTCTCTTATCTCAAGATAGTGTATCCCTTAAATGGGTTAGGGAGAGACATGGTGTTCATTTTGTGGAGCCGACAGACACGGACGGCCTTTTAATCTTCTTGGAAATATAAATAACACGCAGAATAATGACGTTTGTAACTCCTCACTTCCAGCGGTAGCGTCTGTTTTGGGGAGTAACTTAAAGGTCTTATTTACGAGGCAAGTCAGTAAGTAGGTCACACAATAAAATGGGATTACTGAAAATTGTAATTGGTAGCTTCTAAAGGACCTCAGGACTATAAATTCTCGAGATGGACATTGGAAGTTGGAATAAACACTATCAGGTGATATGTAATGTCTGGGTTTCTAGCGATGTCATCAGGTTGCAGCAACATCCATCTTGATAACTACTTTAGGTAGCAGACGATGTGTGTCGCGTGTACGTCCACAGCTCAGATGAAAATGTCTTTCACCCACTTGAGTGTAGAACGTATGACCACTGTATTCCGTGCATTTTTTATTTTGATGAGCAAATGGATTTTCTGATAAAGATATTCGTGTTGTTGTCGTTGTTATCCCACAGCTGTCGAGCAAGCCTGCTCTTTACAGCCCAATGCCATTCTTATATAGATACAGGTCTTCTTCACTTGCTTCACTGCTCCGTACAGTGTGTTGGCAATTGTCGGAAATGCTTGTAAGAATATTTTCCTCATGGTCGCAAGCGCCTTGCACTCAATGAGTAGGTGTCTAACTGTTTCAGGCTAATAGCAATGTCTGCACAAAGGCCTGTGCTGGGGATTGATGTGGTTCAAGTAACTATTGACTCCGGTGTGTCCTGTTCGTAACTGAAAGATGAGACTTTGATCTCTTCTATGTAGTTTATTTATGTCATTATTTCTTTTAGGCTGTGACATTTCGTTGAATGCACCCGCGACTCGCTGTTCCCATCACCGGGCTGTTCACCCAGATTTCCCTCGTAGCTCAGATGGAAGTGGCGAACAGGCTCTTGAGTGTAGGACGGACGAACAGTGAATTCTGTGCGTTTTTAATGTTGGTGAGCAAATAAATTTTCCGATAAAGATATCCACAAGGAATAGGTTTCTCCTTTGGTTATGTGAGATGTGTTTGTCGCGTCTAATGCTACATAGCTGGTTCGATACATTTTCTCTAGGACGCAAACACATTCCTGTTGAAGACCGACCTAGTCGTCCTTATCAGATTGTGACAGAGACATCTATGCTGCGCGTGTGGAAGATGATTCTTCTTCTTCTTCGGCGATTGTCCCGAAAACAACGTTGTGGCATTGTGTTCTATTTTACAGCGAGGTTGCGATATTTGCGCTTTTCGGCCCCAATTATCCGATTTCAGCTTACAAGCTATTCTCTTAGCCAGACTACACTAGTCCAGTCTGTTTCCAGAGCCGCCACGTGGAAACGGAATAGGCTCTTGGTCATCTCTCGGTTGCTGACCCTGATGACCCTATGAGTCGCTGGCTGCTGTCAGCTTATTCACTGGGATGTGTCTTCGTTCCCAGATATGATTCGATCTGACAGGTATGTAACGATAGACAGTGTAGCAACTGCTACAGGATGATCTCATGCACGCGCATACGGATTTTACATTTGCAGCAGTTGTTTCGTGGAGGGCGGAGAGGCTAAACGTGAAACACGAATGTGACTATGACATGAGATCAAAGCTTCTGATGCATTGATATAGCGATGGGATAAATGGGTCATTGTTAGTAGAGATTATAATGTGAAATAAGAGGGAATTACAGGACAAGTGTATCATTGTTGATGGAGATTATGTTGATAAATAAGGAGTAATTAAAGTGCAAAAATAAATTATTTCCAAGTTTGTATTTAATTTCCTTGCTTTTTAAATCATTTGTGTCCCATTTATTGACGCTCTCGTATATTTCAATTCAGCTTTCAAAAACGAAAATATTATCTAACAATATCAGACAGGAGAAGAAATCTGAACAGAGCATTCGTGACTTGCCATCCTTGTAAGCCAGAATCCAAGGGAGACAATTGTGCCAGGATCCAGTGAAGGGGATGTAATCAAACTAAAATAAATGGCCACAGGGGGAACGTGAATGCACTGAATAGGAGTAGGTTGACCAATATAAGACAGCTGAAAGACAGCACGAGCAACGAAGGCAAATCAATAACTGACCTCGCTAGTTCGTTGGACGGCATCTGAGCTTTGTTTGCGGGCCGGGCTGGGAGATCGACTGCTGATTTTGTCATATAACTGCGAATAGAAAGTACAATAGGAACATAATTACATGTGTATAGTTATTATAATCCACACGTTCCATTTGTACACACATCTTAGTGCTGCGTAAGGATTCCGGCCAGGATGTTTAGTATTTTGTAAGGGGTCAAGCCAGGATGTTTAGTGTTGTGTAAGTGGTCAGGCCAGGATTGTTTAGTGTGGTGTAAGGGTTCAGGTCAGGCTATTTAGTGCCGTGTAAGGGTTTAGGTCTGGATGTTTAGTGCTGCGTAAGGGATTAGTTCAGAATGTTTAGAGTTACATAAGGGTCCAGGTCAGAATGTTTAGTACTGCGCAAGTGTTCAGATCTGGATGTTCAATGCTGCATAATGGTCCAGGTCAGGGTGTTTAGTGCTGCGTAAGGGTCCAAGTCAGGGTGTTTAGTGCTGTGTAAGGGCCCAGGTCAGGGTGTTTAGTGCTGCGTAAGTGTCCAGGTCAGGGTGTTTAGAGCTGTGTAAGGGCCCAGGTCAGGGTGTTTAGTGCTGCGTACGGTATCTGGTCAGGGTGTTTAGTCCTGCGTACGGGTTCAGGTCAAGATGTTTTGTCTTGCAACGGGTTCAGGTCACGATGTTTAGTCCTGCGTACGGTATCTGGTCAGGATTTTTAGTGCTGCGTAAGGCGTTCAGTCCAGGAAGTTTAGAGTTTCGTAATGGGTCACGCTATGTTTAGTGTTGCATATGAGCTTAATGTGCGATGTTCGGTTCTGCAAAATGGTTTTGGACTAAATATATAGCCCTGCTCAATGGTTCAAATCAGGATGTTTAGTCCTCCATAAAGGCCCAGGTCAGGATGTTTAGAGCTGCGTAAGGGCCCAGTTCAGGATGTTTAGAGCTGCGTAAGGGCCCAGGTCAGGATGTTTAGTCCCGAATAAGGGCCCAGGTCAGGATGTTTAGTCCTGCATAAGGGCCCAGGTCAGGATGTTTAGTCCTGCAAAAGGGCCCAGGTCAGGATGTTTAGTCCTGCATAAGGACCCAGGTCAGGATGTTTAGTCCTACATAAGGGCCCAGGTCAGGATGTTTAGAGCTGCGTAAGGGCCCAGGTCAGGATGTTTAGAGCTGCGTAATGGCCCAGGCCTGGGTGTTTAGAGATGCGTGAAGGCCCAGAACAGGAGGTTTAGAGCTGCGTAAGGGCGCAGGCAATGATGTTAAAGGATGTGTAATGGTCCAGGACAGGATGTTTAGCGCTGCGTATGGGCCCAGGCGAGGAGGTTTAGAGATAAGTAAGGGTACTGGCCAGGATGTTTAGGGATGCGTAAGGGCCCAAGCCAGGATGTTTAGGGATGAGTAAGGGCCCAAGCCAGGGTGTTTAGTGATGCATAAAGGCCCAGGCCAGGATGTTTAGAGATGCGTAAGGGCCAAGGCCAGGATGTTTAGGGATAAGTAAGGGCCCAGGCTAGGATGTTTAAGGATGCGTAAGGGCCCAGGCCAGGATGTTTAGGGATAAGTAAGGGCCCAGGCCAGGATGTTTAGGGATGCATAAGGTTCAGGCCAGGATGTCAACTATGTCATGATGATCTCCAGGCTGATTAGTGCAAGGTCATTTTTTGGTCTAGGCAGGACAAGATCTTGCACCTCCTCCCTCCGCCACCCCCGTACCCTCTTCTTCCTTCTCCCCTCTGTTGTAACAAAAAATGTTTTGTAGAAAAAAAGAACTAAATGCACAAAACTTGAAAATGCCGAAATTATTTCTAGTAGCAAGAAAAGGTCATTTTTCAATGTGTGATCATCTTTCTCAAACACACAAGATAGTATTTTGGCACACAGATCATAATAATCTAGAACGACACTCGAAAGAGCGCATACCTCCGTCAACACCACATCAAAATCTCACTTTAAGTGTCTTTTCTTGTTTTACCTTGTCACCAATTCAATCACATCAAGTGCTGATATCTGTTCACGTTATTGATTTATGAGGGGCGTTCCGAAAGTAACATCTCCTGTTTTATTATTATGTCCAACGACGCAGTGGATTTTTGCAGTATACCAGTAAATTTTCAACCTTCCTGCCAGTATCCGTAAAATGTAGTTTTCGTCCGACAGGTGGCAGTGGAAGAGCAGTCTGACAAAATGGTGTATGTCGTTGAAAGTGCATTTTAACAGAGGTGTGTGATTGAATTCCTCCATTCACCAATTGACATTCATCAACGCTTGGTGAACATTAACTGAGACCAACGAGTGAATGAAAGCCCAGTGAGGCAGTGGGTTGTGCGTTTCATCAGGTGCAAAAGAGACATGAAAGATAACCCACGTTCCGGACGACCCTGCTAAACTGTCACACAACGCAATCAAGAACGTCTCGATCATCTCATCCGTGCAAATCGGTGCTGAATATCGGCTTCAATGCGCTGGACACGATGGTGGCAATGATGGAATATCACAAAGTTTGCGCCAGGTGGGTCTCACGAATGCTCACATAGGAACAGAAAGACCATCGCATGCAAGTTTGCAATGATCTCTTAAACCATTACGAGGATGATGGTGACATCCCTGGATATGAGACGTGGCGCAACCACTACGATTGTGAGTGAAAACGGCAGTCCATGGAGTAGCAACATGTGAATTCCCCATGCAGGAAAAAGTTCAGCACGCAGCCATCAGCTGGGAAAGTAATGTGCACTGTCTTATAGGATAGGGAAAGGGTAATCCGTCTTGATTTCCTAGAACCTGGACAATCAATCAACCCTGACCGTTACATTGCGACGTTCAAGGCTTGACATTGCAGGGTAAGACCAGAGAAGAAGACAACCTGACTTTTGCGACACGATAACGCTTGAAGACCGTTGAGCACTTTATCAATCTTGGCAAGAATGTGCTTCCACATCCACCGTAAACTTAGGTATTGGCGCCTTTTGACTTTCATTTGTTAGGGCCAATGAAAGATGGTCTGCGTGAACAACATTCTCCTAGCAACGATGCTGTCACTGCAGACGTGAAACAGTGAGTTCCGTCCGCTGGTGCATATTTTTATGAGCGCTGCATGTATGCTCCTGTTCGTCGTTGGAAAAAAATGTATAGCCAAGGATGGTAACTATGTTGAAAGATAGTTTTTTGAAGGCATGACATTGCTCTATCAAATGGAGTTATTTTGCTCTTTTTATCTGCTATGCTTTTTATAGAATACAATAGGAGGAATAACTTCCGAATTACTTTTGCTATGATCCCTTGCAACTCTATAAAAAGGTTCTCGAATTTGTCCATTTGTTCGTTGGACGTGGGGTATGGCAGAGAGTACAAAAGCAACAAGGGAGGGAGATTCAGAAGAGTAAAAAAATTGATAGGTATATTACAGGTATATGATAGGCAAATAATAGGTACACCATTAATATATTTAAAGTATACCATATGTATATTATAAGTATATCAAAGGCATGCACAGGGATATAATAGGAATGTAATAGGTACATAAAAGGTAATATATATATATATATATATATATAACATAGGTATATAATAGGTAAATCATAGGTGTTTCATAGGTTATGATCGTTACATCATTTGCAGATAATAGGTATATAATGAATATCATATGTATTTAATATGTATATAATAGATATACCATAGGTATATAATAGGTATTGGTCCCTGAAACTCTTGTGATCTTTTAGCAGCGGGATTGGAAGATGGATAGATATATATATAGATAGAAAGCGAGAGTGATAGAGAGAGAGAGAGAGAGAGAGAAGAAACTAAGAGTTGTCCATTCTAGTTTAAACTGACCGATCTTTTATCTCTGTAATGGACCTTTGTCACGTATATTTAATCCAGAGTGTCTGAACATGATCTTCTTTAGATAGTGTTTAGAGATGACAATGGTCTGAGCATGACCTTCTTTAGATAGTGTTTAGAGATGACCATGGTCTGAGCATGACCTTCTTTAGATAGTGTTTAGAGATGACAATGATCTGAGCATGACCTTCTTTAGATAGTGTTTAGAGATGATCATGGTCATCAATAGTTATGGTGCTGGATTCACGAGTCAAATTAATAGATTCTTCTTCTTCTTCTTCTTCTTCTTCTTCTTCTTCTTCTTCTTCTTCTTCTTCGTACGCTGTCAGACGTCAACCTTTATTTTTTCGAAAAAAAGCAGCGGTCATCCTGAGGCTGTCGACACTGCCCTAGAGCTTGTCTAGTGTTGCCACTGGTGATGGCCACATCTGCTTTCTCTCATCCTCGTATGTCGGGCAGTTTTGCGGCAGATGTTCAGCGGTCATTTTCCCAGTACCGCACATGCAGTCGCCAGTGTCACCTATCTTCAATTTATTGAATAGGTGGTACCTCAGTCTATTGTGGCCTGTGCGAAGTCTGAAGACCACGGCCTGCTCTCTTCTGTTCATCTGGTAATAGGCATCGTTTTTTGTGTAGCAAGTATGTCCTCTTTCCCATTTTGTCATGTATCTAGCTCTAATAAGCCGTTTTGACTCTTCGTATGTCACACTAGTATCTGGTTGTGGTAGTCTTAAATTAATAGATTAAAACATCGATCTTGACACGCCCCAATCTACCTAGTTTCAGTAGAAGAATACACGTCACTGCACGTGGTTTAACCCATAAGTCTCCTGTTCTTCTCCATATTTTTGTAGAATCTCAGCCACAACACACGAGCTCTGTACCACCAGAGAATCTCAGCCACAATGGACAAACTCTGTACCACCAGAGAATCTCAGCCACAATCCACGAGCTCTGTACCACCAGAGAATCTCAGCCACAATCCACGAGCTCTGTACCACCAGAGAATCTCAGCCACAATGGACGAACTCTGTAGTACCAGAGAATCTCAGCCACAACACACGAACTCTGTAGTACCAGAGAATCTCAGCCACAATGGACGAACTCTGTAGTACCAGAGAATCTCAGCCACAATGGACGAACTCTATAGTACCAGAGAATCTCAGCCACAATGGACGAACTCTGTACCACCAGCGAATCTCAGCCACAATCCACGAGCTCTGTACCACCAGAGAATCTCAGCCACAATGGACGAACTCTGTAGTACCAGAGAATCTCAGCCACAACACACGAACTCTGTAGTACCAGAGAATCTCAGCCACAATGGACGAACTCTGTAGTACCAGAGAATCTCAGCCACAATGGACGAACTCTATAGTACCAGAGAATCTCAGCCACAATGGACGAACTCTGTACCACCAGAGAATCTCAGCCACAACACACGAGCTCTGTACCACCAGAGAATCTCAGCCACAACACACGAACTCTGTAGTACCAAAGAATCTCAGCCACAATGGACGAACTCTATAGTACCAGAGAATCTCAGCCACAATGACGAACTCTGTAGTACCAGAGAATCTCAGCCACAATGGACGAACTCTGTAGTACCAGAGAATCTCAGCTACAATGGACGAACTCTGTAGCACCAGAGAATCTGAGCCACAACACACGAACTCTGTACCACCAGAGAATCTCAGCCACAAAGGACGAACTCTTTACCACCAGAGAATCTCAGTCACAATGGACGAACTCTGTAGTACCAGAGAATCTCAGCCACAACACACGAACTCTGTACCACCAGAGAATCTCAGCCACAATGGACGAACTCTGTACCACCAGAGAATCTCAGCCACAATGGACGTACTCTGTAGCACCGGTGAGGATCCCGTAATAGGTTGGATAGATTTTTAAGATAATTATGAACTTTGCCCGGGCAGGGTCGTTAAGCCTACTCTTTCGATTTCCAACTGCTGAGGAATTTTTAACGTGCGGGACACTGAACACGGGCGTCCGATCTCTGTTACACAGAGATAAGAGGAAATACCAGAAAGTCCACGTGAAAAAATTCCGGTCTCCACCGTGATTTGAACTCTCGACCTCCAGCACCCGATGCCGACGTCTTACTTCGAGACCACTCAGGTCCCTGGTACTATTATACTAAGGCAAGGAAGAGCAGCGGCAGAATGGATTTGTTTAACTCACGTAGCCTAATTCAGACCTAGCATAATGACATGGCTTCATCCTCGACGGCAGTAGATTTTATGGAACCATCATTAGCCTTTCTTTTAGCTGGTTAGCTGTTTTGTAAAGGGGCGAGCGTGATTGCCATTGATCTGATGTCCCTATGGCTTATTGATTCCATGTGTATGTATGTATGTATGTATGTATGTATGTATGTATGTATGTATGTATGTATGTATGTATGTATGTATGTATGTATGTATGTATGTATCTATGTATGTATGTATGTATGTGAACATTGCTGAGGACGACATAGGAAGTGGTTGTCGGCACGGCTCACAAGTCAGACCTGTATGAGATCAGATTCATGAACCAGCAAAGTCGTACCCATATGAAATGTAAACCCTTATAAAATTCGTGCTAGCGTCGGGTAAGTTGCAGCATACGGCTTAAAACACAATGCAAGCCTTTCCTCCTAGAAACGAAGTCGAACAAAATAATGATAAATGGCATGTAAACATGCTCGCGCGCGCTTACGCACGCTCGCAAGCACGCACGCACACACACACACACACACACAAACACACGCACCTTCACATACTAATCTCGTATTTCATATATTCGCATTACGTACACTTGTTCCTCCGTACGCTTGTAAGTTAACCACATTATTCGCAATCCGTACGCTGCTCTCTTACTCAAAGGCTTTCTGGCAAGACGCCACCGCCGGAATTGTTTCAAATCGATTAATACATCCATTGTTGTTGCAGTCAGTTTGTTTTCCAACAGACACGGTTCGCATCGTATCTTCTGTGTTATTGTTGTCTTACACTGTGAAAATTAAACTGTTTATAATTTGTATTGGACGTTCCAAATTCCGTATTTAAATGTAGAACAAAGAATTGCCTTTTCTTTAGATCTGTAAGTTCCTTAATTAGACATGCATTGAAGGCTGAATTCCCACAACAGCAAAGATTATTGCTGACGACAATCAATGTCAGTTGTACTGAGTATTTCAATTAGTTTTGCAGTAAACAAAACTGCTACGCTCGTGTACAGTTCTTATAGTAGAGGGGAAATAAACTTGCTGGATGAAAAAACGATAAAAATGATAGGATTCCAGAATTATAGCTGTGAAGAAAACCCGGCTTACATTTTCTAGAAAATAGGCGAAAACGGGGTGATTTAATACTGGTTTACAAGATAATCAGAAAGGTTCAGATATTTGTTCAGATATTAGGAATTTTTTTTTTTAACCAGACGGTGATGAATGTTTGAAAAGCATTTTCACAGGAAATAGTTGAGACAGGTTAAATTGATGCATTCAAAAATAACTTGAATACAGACTCTGCAGAATCTTCTAAACCAGTACAAAGACGTTAAGATAATTTCTCATTCCGAGAGTCGGTCTGTCTGCTGCCTCTATGAACGCACCGAATCAGGTCTGGAGCCAGCAGATGCTTTCACTGAAAACCAACCTACGAAATAAATGACATGTGTCGGTAGAATCCTGATGTAGAGTTCCGAAATTGGACTATTCTGCAGGGCGTTCAGAAGTGCATTGAGACCTTCACACGTAGCCAGAGACGGATTCTTACGATCCAATGGTATGATCGGATCTCAACCGACAAAATCCCTTGACGGACAGGCCTCGAGAGCACACTCGCCATGCTAAACAGTCACCACACGGCCTCATTTTGTGGATTGCTGAGAACATTTTCGCCCACATGCCCTTAAAGCAGGCCATGAACATATATGATAGGAAGCGATCTTCTCAGACTCCGCCAACATACACGTACCAACTGGTTAGATCAAATCAAAAAGACATCATCCTCACTGTATGCGGCCTGTCACTTAGCCGCTTATCGTGCCCATGGACGGTTGGCGCAAGAGGACCTTGTCGTCTAAGCGGATAATCTACCTACCTACCTACCTACCTACCTACCTACCTACCTACCTAGCTACCTACCTAATGGTAGATGACATGTAGCGTGATCAGTATTTGATACACTCTAAGCCGCCATAAATGAGTACGCTTACACTTTGTCTTAAAATGATTCCTACATTGCTTATGTTAGGTCTAACACTGCTATTTCGCAACGTTATGTCTGTATATAAGGATCACAATACGCTGAATGCATAGATACGTTTAACGTAGTGCTTCGCATTAGAAATCGAAACCACTGAATACGCAAATGTGTGTAAGCTTCAACCCCTCATTTTCAGTTGGGGAGAGAAGACATTAATGTCTGACATACTAATATACTAGCATACTAATCGGACAATGAAATTCAGGCTCAGGCGAAATATACTGACGAAGATCCCCTACTTCACTTCCAAACATTTCTCCCCAGAAACAGGCTGTGTCATAGCAGTCTGAATAACGAAGTGGGGGTCGACGTGATCGCCGTAGTACTGAGCGACACGCTGATGAAGCCAAACATAGAACAACCGCCAGGAGGACTCCACCGTCATCAGCATGCTCGGGATGTGAGGAAAGCTACTGCAACCCACCACTTAACATCTTTTCCCTGGCGCACACAAGGGTAAACTTACTGTGGGCATTAGGGATCAAGATGGTGAGCCGCGCATGAGCTGCAGTCGTCAGCGACCCATAGCTGACTGCTAGCGTCAGGGCCAGCGAACCAGAGCTGCCAAGACCCTTCTTCACCTCCACGCGGTGATCCTGGATAACAGGCTGTAGCAGGGCAGACTGGCTAAGGAGAAGGGATCGAAGCGGGAATGCTAACCCGGGGCTAAAAAAAATGCTTGCTGAAGTCAGATGTGTTGGACCACGTGCTAGGCTTATAAGCCAACGGCGCGAGGCTACTATAGGAGGGATTACGGCCGAACGCCTCTAAGCCGGAATCCCGCCCTAAATCTCAGCACCACTGCGATGGGAGGCTACGATAGGGTTGGGACCTGGGGCTCGTGTCCCAGCCCGACCCGGTCGAGCCGCAGAAAGAGGTCTCTGCCGTCCGCCGATCAAAGCGGGTGGGAAGCTGCCCGATATTCACCTTATGCGGCGTGGAGGTGTGAAACCACTAGTAGAAGACTTAGTTCTCGGTCGGGGTGTCGTAAGCAGTAGAGCAGTCACCTCATAGCCAACTGTTGAGACGCAACCCTTAATCATGAGATATGTCCGCACACCAGGCGAACAACATCTCTGTGCCATTACCAGGCTTGTCCCCTGGTTAAATGCACTCCTTCAAGAGGAATCGCAGGTCGCTGACATTTGGTCCACGTGCTTGGCTGATAAGCCAATGGTGCGAAGCTACCACATGAGGGACTACGGCCGAACGCCTATAAGCTAGAATCCCGCCCTATATCTCAGCACCGCTGTGATGGGAGGCCACGATATGGTTGGGACCTGGGGCTCTCGTCTCAGCCCAGCCCGGTCGAGCCGCAGAAATGCACTCCTGCCTCGCTCTTTACCTCTGTCTGCTATCAGCCATCCCAATGACAACGTCCCAGGTGGCGGGGAATGCTAGGCGTGTCATCACTGCATATGAGCCGAGAAAATAAAGGGAGCAAAGAGATACCTCACTCACATGCATTTGCTACGTTTCTGGCAGGACGTGATGATCCTGAGACACAGTCACACTGGACTGCCTCTCTTCTGGCATAGTACAAACTAGTACATAGTCCATCATATCATATGATTGCCAAACCCCGTAGACACGGGTGGGGAAGACTCGTTAGTCCTGCAAGACAGCTTCCCTAAGAGAGACAACTCTGACAAAAAAACAACTGCTGCCTTGCAGATAGGCTGGGGACAGCCAAAGGCTAAGGAGGGCATCCCTACAGAAACGCCTGTTGAAATCGGATGCACTGAGCCACAGGCTTAACAAAATAAAACAGTGCAACGTAAATATCGCTGTTAACAGCGTACGATGAAGAAGAAGAAGCAAGATGTGTTGGACCGAAAGGTGCAAATATCGCAGTCAAGCTGCAAACTACGACACAACGCATTCCGTTCTCTGGACTACATTCTGCTACTTAAGCCCTTTCAGGGTTTGGTAGCTGGAGATTGAGAACGAACGAAGACGAACGAAGAAGAAGAAGAAGAAGACTGTGGGCATTCACCACCGCAATAACAGCTCTCTCCCTGTTGTTTGGGAAGGAAGACTAACGTCTGGTCAGGCAAAATATACTGGCCAAGAGCCTCACCTTGGCTTCCTCGTAGCCCTCCCTAGAAACGGGCTGTTTGGCAGCCTGGCTAACAATGTGAGGAATCGACTTAATCCCCGTAGTAGGTAGCGACACGCAGATGAAGCCAATAATAGCACAATCGCCTGGAGGACCCGGGTTCACTCTCATCAGCACGAACGGGATGTGAGGAAAGCTACAACTCGCCACTTAACGTCCTTTTTAGGGCGAACAAAAGAGTCATCTAACTCAACGTCGGCTTTTAACAACAACTCTCCCTGTTGATCTGTTTATATATATATGTGTGTGTGTGTGTGTGTGTATGTATGTGTGTGTGGATGGATGTATATGTATATATGTTATGTATGTACGAGGGGCGTTCAATTCAAACCGGAACTTTTTGTTCTAGTTCTACCTGAATGAGTTATAGCGTGCTGGAACTACTATCATTAGTTAGTGGCCAATGTGTCCTATTACTGCTGGGTGGACCACCTGCCATGGGCCAGCCGCGTGACATATAAATAACAATGGCGGACAACACTGCTAATGCTTGCATGGAATATTGTGTTGGGATGAAGTTTCTTGTGAAACAAGGTGTGAATCCTGGGGAAATTTACAGACAACTGCAATCTCAATACGGTGAGAAGATACTCAGCCGCAGTAAGACATTTGAATGGTGTAAACGTTTTAGAGAAGGCCGTACATCCGTGAGTGATGATCCCGGCCGTGGTGGTTCTCAACTCATCACAGTCATTCCTGTGAATAAGGGGACGGCGTGGCCTAGTGGTTAAGTGGCACAGCTCACAACCAGAAGGTGCTGGGTTCGATCCCCATCACAGCACCGGCCGTTACCCCGGGAAAGCAAACCCTTAGAAAATGCAGGAGGAAGCAGACCCTTACATAAAATGCACGCTGAAGTCGGATGCACTGGGCCGACAGGCGCAAAATAAAAACTGCAGTGTCACGCACACACGCCTTGGGGAATAGATAAATAAGGCGAACGCGAAAAAAAAAAAAAAAAAAAAAAAAAAAAATTCCTGTGAATATCCAGATCGTGGAACGCCTTATTCTGGAAAATCGAAGTGTAACCTGTCACGAAACTGCGCAAGAAGCAAGTCTTTCTTTAGGTACAATGAACACTAATCCACCATACAGCCCAAACCTCGCTGAAAGCCATTTTTTCCAGCTTGGACCCCTAAAAGAATTTCTGGGAGGTCAGCATTTCAGCACAGATGACGAAGTGAAACAACTGTCCTCGATTGGTTCAGACATACTGACAAATCTTTCTTCGCTGAAGCTTTTCATGCATTATTTAAACGCTGAGATAAGTGCATAAACGTTGCGCGAAATTATAGAGAAAAATAAAGGGCATTTTAATTACTTAATTCGTTTTCCTTCCCCAAAAATGTCCATGTTTGACTCTTGAACGCTCCTCGTATGTCTATAAAACGCTTAGCAGAAACGTGTGCAAGTTCACCAAGAGAGTCGGTCTGATAGCTAATTTTAGATATATCCGAGCCACTCCATATGATGTTATTTTACAAAATATATATATTGCTGATTATTTGACCCCCAAAATCTTAAGTTTTAAAAATTAATTTTGTAAGTTTGATTTAAATTATGTTACTAAAATTTACACGTTATGAGTTGATTAACAGTAAAACATAGATGTCCTGAGAGATTTATTCTGCTATTTATTATTTGATGCTTATTTTAATGAATATAATTTTTTAAAGTTCGCTTTACGAATAATATTAAGTTTAGTTTAAGACAGGTCATTAGTATTCGATGAACGCTTGAGACGGCCGTCGTTCTGAAGTTTCAACAAGTTACGTGTTTCAGATATGAGTCTGTAACTCTTGTTCCCGTTTTAGATTTAACGAACTTCAGTTCAGAAAAAATATTTCTCCTAGCCTTAATTGCTTCCAAATCGCGTTATTATTTTTCATAACAAAAGCTGTGAGTTTCTTATAACTTGTTCTCTAGAAAATAATTGTAATAGAAGTCACTTATTGAAACATGCTTGATTTGTGTCCTCACCTCTCAGTTCTCTTGAAGTTCAACTAGTCGCATTTGCAATAATGGTAGAACTTGTTCCAAGTCATCATCAAATGGAGAAGAGAAGATTATAAACAAGTGTGTTTCTGGTGTTAGAAAATCACCAAACCTGGTCTTGAATTCTTCATTCAAAGAGTTCAACTAACCCTCAAATGAATTTAATGCACATTCATTACTGTAGATTACAGGTGTCGAAACAAGATAATTATTGGTGTCCTGAGTGAACTTTCCCATTATAGAATGATATATCGTGTTCATGCAGCTCGTCAACCAATAATCCTTAAGTGTGTAACTTAGCATTGAGCTCTTTAAGATGAGTTGTAACGTCTATAAGAAAGGCCAGGTTACATTGCCAGCTTTTGTTATCTAACTTCCCCAGAGGATTTCCTTTAATGTTCTTGAAAACAGATATCCTATCTGTTATATCATACAAGGGATTCAGCATCTTCTTCTTGTTCAACAAAGTACTTCACAGTAACAGCTGAGATAGTTGGGCTAGGATTGGACGTCTTCTCTTTACGCAGCAAGGTACTTTACAGAAACAGGTGATGTCTTTATGCTAGGATTTAACTTCTTCTCTTTACTCAGCAAGGTACTTCACAGTAAGAAGTGAGGTCTTCATGCTTGGGATTGAACATCTTCGCTTAACTCAGACAGGCTTTTCGCAGAAGTAGGTGAGATCTTCATGCTAGGATTAAACATCTTCCATCATCTCTTTTCTCAGCAATGTACTTCACAGTAACACGTGAGGTCTTTATGCTCCGATTGAACGTCTTCTTCTTACTCAACAACGTACTTCACAGTAACAGTTGAAGTCTTCACGTTCGGATTGAACGTCTTCTCTTTACTTAACAATGCACTTCACGGTAACAGGTGATGTCATCAAGATCGGATTGAACGGCTTCTCTTTACTCATCAAAGCACTTCACAGTAACAGGTGAGATCTTCATGCTAGTATTGAACGGCTTATCTTTACTCAGCAAGGCACTTCACAGTAACAGGTGAGATCTTCAGGCTAGGTTTGAACGGCTTATCTTTACTCAGCAAGGCACTTCACAGTAACAGGTGAGATCTTCATGCTAGGTTTGAACGGCTTATCTTTACTCAGCAAGGCACTTCACAGTAACAGGTGAGATCTTCATGCTAGGTTTGAACGGCTTATCTTTACTCAGCAAGGCACTTCACAGTAACAGGTGAGATCTTCATGCTAGAATTGAACGGCTTATCTTTACGCAGCAAGGCACTTCACAGTAACAGGTGAGATCTTCATGCTTGGATTGAACGGCTTATCTTTACTCAGCAAGGCACTTCACAGTAACAGGTGAGATCTTCATGCTAGGATTGAATGTTTTCCAGAAACTCTTGGTAATTTGCGTCGGTGTCGTACGCGACTTAAGTAAATGTGTGCAAGAAATTACTGATGTGGACGAATTTTACTGATTTTGTAGAGCAATTTTCTTGCTGTAAAATGCTGTAAGCACATTCAAATCTTCTGGATTGATGTTTATATCAAGATATCTCTCGTCTGATTTTAGTAACAACGCCTAAGCTTGATTCAACCGTTGCTGCAGTCACATCATTTGTTATCTAAGCTTCTGCTATTTAAGATCACATATATTATTAACATTTAACATTTTTACTTCCTAGAAAATGTATTCTCCCATTGCAGTATCTTTTTTATATTGACCAGCAAGCTTATCTTCCGTGCAATCGACATTAGCATCGACTCCACGGACGCATATATACAAGCAAGTGGTTTCGGTGGAGTCTGTACTCTCGACTAAAAATATTGTTCTTTGAGGCTTCATTTTATGACATTGGCCGTTCCATTGATACGCCTTGTCACCGTCCACGTTAAAAGACTTATTTGAACAACGTAATTTCTTTCATTGGTATGTTGTTTGTCCCTCGTTACCGAAGACGACCACATTGTCATTTGACAATCAAGGAGTGGGTTCGATGGTGACTGATTAAACGAATTACCGGTACACAGTAATTTAATGACAGCATTGAGACATTCTTTGACAACCTCATTCGACAGATGGGTTCTAGAGCCTTGCAATTTTTTCACTGACCATGAAGCTTGTCCGAAAATTCTTGTCAGCTTCATTATTATGTAAATGGAAAATCATCTATTGCCCAGAAGCACTCTTATTCATATTATGTATTATCAATTCTTATCCGACTTTGAAATCACTGTAATTGGCGGGCTTGATCTTATAAAACCTTTGTATGTTGTATTGTCCTTCATTTAATTTAGTTTTAAAACAGATTAAACAATCAGGGTTTTTCTTCTGCGTGATAACAGAATAATTTTCTCTTCAAGTAAACGACACCCACTTTCCACTTCCCTCATCTTCATTGATGTGATCTGAATAATTTAGATTTCCGAAACAGCTATAAAAATATAGCAATAATAAAATTAACTGCAATGTGCTACAAGATATCAAGGTTGTTAAATAAAATAAAACGTCGCATATTACAACTATAGAAGACGCTCAATTGAATACAGACAGTTGGTGGGAAAGATCATGCCTGCGTGCACTTAAAAATTTAGTTTATGATTATTATTTGGATACTTGTAGCTTTGTAAGCTTTACAACATTAAGTTGCTTAACTTTGTCAAATTAATAAGTTTATACTCCACAAACGACAGAAGTGAGTTTGTTGTTCGAAGCTACTCCTGTTGAGAACGTTACTTTAGTAGCGAGTTACATGGGGCCCTCCTACATCCCCCGGTGTACTTAAGAGGGTGAAGTGCAAACCTAGGTTCCCCAGTAAGCTCACTACTATAGGGTTTCAATGTCAACATCCACCTCGTCGGCCATGATATTATGGCACAGCCTGTTCACAGAAGCCCCAGCGAAGATATGAAATATGGTCTAGATCAGTATCTTACTCCTGGCAATGGTTACTCTTTTCTCCACAGACGTAAGGTCAACTTCGAGCACACATGCGTGTTTCAAGAAACAATCCTGTTGAAGGCTTCTCTGTTACACTTTATCTGTTACACATTTCATTGGCACACTTGATGCGTGGACGCGCACTTGATGCGAAGATTCGCGCACTTGATAAGTAGACTCGCGCACTTGATGCGCAGAATTTGACGTTTTATTCTTCCGTTACGCATTTTATTGGCGCACTTGCTGCGCAGACTTTTGACGTTTTATTCTTCGGTTACACATCTTATTCACGCACTTGGTGTGCATACTCTTGACGTTTTATTCTTTTCTTGGATTACAGAAAAACGTAATCATAGTTGGCTGCCGGGCCAGACTCAGAAATTTGAAAGAAAAAAAAAAGTCCTAGCGAGTGAAATATAAAAAGAGCGTGGGCCGAATGCGTCCCGCAGTCAGTATGTTGCATATACTGGGTCTGTTGATCTTTACTTTCTCTTTCTCTCTCTCTCTGTCTCTTTCTCTCTCTCTTTATGTGTTACTCTTCTTCGTTCACCCCCTCTCATCCACTGCTAATGTTTTCTCTGTTTCATTGTTGTGCACATATCGCCATGGTTTTTACTGAAATGCCCCTCACGTTTTTGAAGCGAAAGTATTCCACTCGATATTCGGATTCATTGTTTTCATTATTATAATTCTGTTATTTGCTTTGGCTTTGTTCTGCGTCCCCAAACGAAGACGTTTTGGCCCTCATGTAGATTTGTGTATTTGTATCGACGTGGTTACTGAACCATATATGTAGATGGGATTATCACGTGGTTACTGAACCATATATGTAGATGGAATTATCACGTGGTTACTGAACCATATATGTGGATGGAATTATCACGTGGTTACTGAACCACATATGTAGATGAGATTATCACGTGGTTACTGAACCATATATGTAGATGTAATTATCACGTGGTTACTGAACCATATATGTAGATGGGATTATCACGTGGTTACTGAACCATATATGTAGATGGAATTATCACGTGGTTACTTAACCATATATGTGGATGGAATTATCACGTGGTTACTGAACCATATATGTCGCACAGGGTCTCACCCTGAGGGCCACTCTTCCCTTCGCTCTCTTCTCACCACACTCTGTTTCATTTGACTCTATCCTACAGTCACACTCCTGCACAGCTTTCACACGCGCCTCATGGTGAGGCCCTTACATTGCACTTTGGTTGGGCTAGCTTCTGAGGGCGCACAAACCTAGCATAGGTACATACAGACGCACACATGCATTCAAGCACTGGTTTATGGGTCCTGATATCGCCCAATGGACTACGGTCTGGGGTGGAAAATGGCGCGCCTCCGCCAGTAGAAACTAGTGAGGCAAACATCTAAGCAAACAAAACCAAAACAAACCATATATGCGGATGGGATTATCATGTGGTTACTGAACCATATATGTGGATGGCATTATCATGTGGTTACTGAACCCTATATGTAGATGGGATTATCACGTGGTTACTGGACCATATATGTAGATGGGATTATCAGCATACTGTAACAGCGCCTCGTAGATGATTATCCGGTTTGGTTTTCATGTTGCACAAATTTATTCCCCTTGAAGATAACGATACTGTATGGAGGAAAAAAAAAGAAGAAAATCTGAACTTTAGAAAGCTTGCCGTGAAAGACGATTAAATATAACTTAGAATTGGTCTCGGAGTCTCATATTTACACAAACGGTGCTGCAAATTACTAGAACATCTATACCTACTAAAGATCTCACAAAACCGATGAATTCCCATCTGGAACAGAGAGCCAGAACCATGAATGCATTCTAAAGGAATGCCCACTCTGTAGGGAAATGAGATACCAGACCTGGCAAGAGGGTACAGAGCTGAGACAAAAGCTCTAGGGCAGCCGCTTCAACATGGTGAATACTACAGACTTCATCATGGTGGCTGGGCTGCATGACCAAAGATCCTGAACGCAAAGAAGAGCACATACATACTGTCACATACATGTCATCTTATAGGATTTCTACTAGGTGTTACACTGTAGTGGAGGTGGCAGCATACTGCTATTGAGATCAGGCAGGGAATATGTGAGAGATTCTATAGTGGAGGTGGCATCATACTGCTATTGAGATCAGGCAGGGAATATGTGATATATTCTATAGTGGAGGTGGCATCATACTGCTATTGAGATCAGGCAGGGAATATGTGATAGATTCTATAGTGGAGGTGGCAGCATACTGCTATTGAGATCAGGCAGGGAATATGTGAGAGATTCTATAGTGGAGGTGGCATCATACTGCTATTGAGATCAGGCAGGGAATATGTGATAGATTCTATAGTGGAGGTGGCATCATACTGCTATTGAGATCAGGCAGGGAATATGTGAGAGATTCTATAGTGGAAGTGTCATCATACTGCTATTGAGATCAGGCAGGGAATATGTGAGAGATTCTATAGTGGAGGTGGCATCATACTGCTATTGAGATCAGGCAGGGAATATGTGAGAGATTCTATAAGACTACTAAAGAATACTAAAGAAACTGTACACTGGAAGAGTGAGACCAGTTTTCGAGTAGGGCATTGCGGCATGAGGTACATAGCGGAAAACTACCCAAGCATGGACTGGACCCAGGCATACACCGACGGTTCTGTAACAAAAACAACACATAATGGAGGGGCAGGGGTATTCCTGAGCCTAACAAATGGTAGAAAAATAACACTGTCAATGGCAACTGGAAAATTCTCAAGCAATTTCAGAGCGGAGGCAGAGGCACTGAATGTTGCAGTAGAAGCAATGCTCACAGGCGAGAGCAATGAAAGCCATATAGTCCTGTTTACAGATGCCTTAGCTGTAGCCACAGCACTAAAAAGCCAGAAAAATACAGAACTTAATGATTTAAGAGCAGTACTCTGTCAACTACGCCAGCAGTCCGCACCAAAAAGAGTAGTGGTACAGTGGGTTCCATCCCACTGTAACACCCAAGGCAACGAGGAGACAGACAGGCTGGCAAAAGAAGGTGCAAGACTACCACAACCAGATTATAGTGTGACCTACGAAGAGTTCAAAATGCTTATTAGGGCCAGATACATGGCCAAATGGGAAACAGAACACACTGGCTACACATAATATGATGCCTACTACCCGCTCAACAGAAGCGAGCAGGTCGTGGTCTACAGACTCCGCACAGGCCACAACAGACTGAGGTACCATCTATTCAATAAATTGAAGATAGGTGGCACTGACGAATGCTCGTGTGGCACAGGGAAAATGACCGCTGAAGATCTGCTGTAAAATTGCCCGACGTACGAGGACCAGAGAAAGCACATGTGGCCATCATCAGTGGCAACACTAGACACACTCTATGGCAGTGTCGACAGCCTCAGGATGACAGCTGCTTTCTTCGAACAAATACAAGTTGACGTCTGACAGCGTACAAAGAAGAAGAAGAAGAAGAAGAAGAAGATCCAGTTGAGCAGGTGATCCTGTTTCGCATGAGGACTGGTCATACCAGATTGAATAGTCACTTGGGATCATGATGCTGTGCAGCGCATAAGCTGCAGTGGTCAGCGACCCATAGCTGACCGCTAGAGTCAGGGCCAGTGAACCCTAGCTACTAAGACCCTTCTACACCTTCACGTGGTGATTCTGGATAACAGGCTGCATCAGGGCAGACGGGCTAAGGAGAAGGGATCGAAGAGGGAATGCTAACTTGGTACTCAAAAAATGTTTGCTGAAGTCGGAGTGTTGGACCGAAAGCTGCAATTATCGCAGCCAAGCTGTAAACTACGATACAACGCATTCCGTTCTCTGGACTACATTCTGCTACTTACCCTTTCAGGGTTTGGTAGTGGTAGATTGAGAACGAACGAAGAAGAAGAAGACGAAGAATAGTCACTTACTGGGAATAAAGGGGAGGATAACGTCTGGTCCGGTAAAATATACTGACCAAGAAGCTCACCTTGACTTCCGAGCAGCCCTCCTTTGAAACGGGCAGTTTTCATGACAGCCTGGCTAACAAGGTGAGAGATCGATGCGATCTCGGTAGTAGTTAGCGAAACGCAGTTGAAGCGAAGCATGGTCCAACCGCCCGGAGGACCACGGTCCACCCTCAACACCACGCTCGGGATGTGAGGAAAGCTACTGAAACCTTCCCCTTAACGTATTTTTCAGGGCAGATAAAAGAGCAAACCTTCTCACTGTGGACATTCGCATTCAACAACAACAACAACAACAACAACAACAGGGAATACAATTGGCCATACCACCAATTTGTACGTACGGACAATAAGCAAGACATCAGAGCAAATCGTACACGACTGAGATGCTTAGGAAAATGCATACTGAGCACTGGTCCAAATAGACGAATCTCCACATACATCTGTTCAATGCCTTGACTAACTCTCCCCCACATCATCCTTTTTACAGAGAACTGTAAAGAAGAAGAAAAATACGAAGAAGAAGAAAAAGAAGAAGGAAAAGAAAAAAAGGAAAAGAAAAACAGATGAAAAAGAACATGTTTGATATTTAATTGCGGATTGTCCTGTTTATGAAATCATATCAAGCATTATACATCGATATCGTAAATGAGGATTTCACCTTTTTCTTATGACAAGCCTCATGAAAACGAAATAAGACAATCTAATACATGCCATACTCACAATGTTAAACAAACACAGAACAAAATTGATAACAACGTTTTGACGAGAACATAGTTGGAGGAAAACTACACGACATCAACAACCTGGAAAGCACGACTCCTGAAAGGCCTGGGCGAAGCAACAGCTGGGCTATCTGTTTCCATGGCCTTGGCAGTGTTCGTGCTGTCATTAGGATGAATGTGGTAACGAGAACGATGCTTTTTAGGACTTTCCTTGTTGCACTTATCCTTGGCGTCAATATCATCAGACCAGCCTCTCCTGCTCTGACATCGTCTTTGGGATCGATCATCCTCCAATTTGAGTATCCAAAGAAGAGCGCAGAGACGAACCATTGCGCGTTCATGACGCGACTGCAAATACATTTCCAGAGGGTTTACATCAAAATGGCTGAACGAAACGAGTTTTGAAGATTCGAGGAAGAAATCACTGTCACTTGCTGCAGAGGCAGAGCTGGCCAACTCAGCTTTTAAGAGCGAGTTGTCGTAGTCGGCGATGGAAGAGATCCGATGGTTATCTTCGTATTCATTGCTGGTTGTCGATGCCTCATATTCATTTGAGGATAAACCGTAATTCAAGGTTGGGCCAAAATCTGTCACGTAACTGACATCTGAACTTCTGCATTGATTCTTGAGAAGTGAATTGCTCTTCCTCTTTCGTGGACGCCAACGGTGAAACCGGAACTTATCTTTCAGCTGCTTGTCTGGGCGCGATTTTGTAGTCAACGCAATCGGTTTGTAATGATCAATAACATTTACATCTTGCGAAATGTCAATTTGTTCTTTTTTGGGCTTTTTCTTCCGCGAGAAAATAAGCAAGGGAGAAAACTTCCATGAACGAACCACCATGACAGTGCTGTTCGCACGGTTAGTTCCTGTGACCTCCGTTGTTTTGTTTTCAGTCTCAAAAACTAAGGACCAGATGTGGAATTACCCTTAAGACGAATCACTCGACTTTTGCTACCACACTATACGCCAGTGTTAAATAAAACAAGTAGATTTGTTGGGTCAGCTTTTTCCACACTAAGCCACACAAGGGAATTCAAGTCGAATCAGCACTTTATGTAACAATGATATAGCGAAGTATAACTGTCCAGGAACACTCAGAGATCCGCGATGTGTCGTTCTGCAACCAACACAATATCAGCTAATCGTACATTATACGACGTCATCGAAAGTTGTGTAGAATGATCTAGAATTTTATGTTTAAAATACCTCTTAAATTTTCTTCAAAAGAATATGTCTGGATTGGTGCATCTATAGGTCCTATGCCCACTTAGAAATACAGCTTTGCTTGCCACAAACAAACTTAAATATTAGTCAGTCCACACAAAAATCGAAAATCTTATTAAGGATATCAATTTCTCTTAACGTGTTCTAGTTTATGAATCTATTAACGAAATCTGTATTACGTGATCTATGGATGGACGAGTGGAGAATTCTTAATAGCTTGTTTTAAACATCTACGAACAAATTAAGGGACACGAGCAAATACAATTGAAGACATTCAATTAAGGAGGGATGTTTTAACGTTGACAATGTCACTTTATAAAAACAATTGCCATTGAAACTACACTGATGGGTGCCGACGATGGAGTGCAGGGATTGAGCTGACACCAGGCAGGGATTGAGCTGACACCAGGCAGGGATTGAGCTGACACCAGGCAGGGATTGAGCTGACACCAGGCAGGGATTGAGCTGACACCAGGCAGGGATTGAGCTGACACCAGGCAGGGATTGAGCTGACACCAGGCAGGGATTGAGCTGACACCAGACAGGGATTCAGCTGACACCAGGCATTGATTGAGCTGACACCAGGCAGGGATTGAGCTGACACCAGGCAGTGATTGAGCTGACACCAGGCAGAGATTGAGCTGACACCAGGCAGGGATTGAGCTGACACCAGGCAGGGATTGAGCTGACACCAGGCAGGGATTGAGCTGACACCAGGCAGGGATTGAGCTGGCACCAGGCAGTGATTGAGCTGACACCAGGCAGGGATTGAGCTGACACCAGGCAGTGGTTGAGCTGACACCAGGCAGTGATTGAGCTGACACCAGGCAGGGATTGAGCTGACACCAGGCAGGGATTGAGCTGACACCAGGCAGGGATTGAGCTGACACCAGGCAGGGATTGAGCTGACACCAGGCAGTGATTCATAGCTTCACGCTTGCATCTGGGTCAGTGAACCTTAGTTGATCAAGACACTATACCACCTCTAAGTGGTGGCACGTGAAACATTCTGCAGTACTGACGCTTAGCTATGAGAATAGGGATAGCAGAATGAAGGCAGACCTGGTCACACATCCGCAGTGTGAAACCAAGTGTGTTGGGTCAAAATGCGCAGATATCTCTGTCTAGCTCTAAAATACGCATACCTTCACCATGTACGTTTCAGAACACACGCCGAAGAAGAGCTACACTGCAAACAATTGGAATTAGGAGTACATAAAATCTGGTTATGGTAAACAAAATGGTGTGTTTGGCCTATACGACGGTAGAAGAAATGTGTGGCATAGAGGCTATGAGCTTGGTGCACAGTTTCAACGATCCATGTTCAAAGCCCGTTGGCCCGGTTTGACATATCGGACATGTTGTGATTTTCTTGTTTTTAGTATGACCATTTCTTAATGTAACGTATGTATACTGGTTTAGAAGACTCTACATAATCTGTATATAACCAGTGCGAGTCCATCTTAATAGACTAAGTAGACCCGCGGCCATTAGTCGTCATCTATATCTGCTTTTAACAAACCACCTGGGGAAAGGTATACATAACTGGTAAATTTGTAACTTCAATATTCTCGAGCAACGGCCTATAAGCCAACTCTTTTCGATTTCCAACTGCCAAGGGATTTTTAACGTATTGACACTGACACGGGAGTCCGATCTCACTACTCAGAGATCAAGGGAATGTTTATCAGATGATTCATGTGGAAAAAAAATCTCGGTCTCCACCGTAATTCGAACCCGCAACCTCCGGCACCCGAGGCGTACACCTTACCTCGAGACCACTGGTCCCCCCACCCGAGGCGTACACCTTTCCTCGAGACCACTGGTCCCCCCACCCTAGGCGTACACCTTACCTCGAGACCACTGGTCCCCCCACCCGAGGCGTACACCTTACCTTAAGACCACGGAGTCCCACATTAGGCAAGTCGACCCAGCTGTAAAAGGGTACCTAACGATGTGTGTCGTAAACAGCAGTGAAGAACTGAACAACGATGTTTAAAGAAGGACGTCAGTTAACGCAACAACATGCGCCTGACATGGTCTCGGACGATCTTTCGTTAACTCACGACCTTCTTTAATCATAGTTGTCAACTTCTTCCGTGTTGTCTTTGACCCACTTTTGTCACCATACACTGCCTGCATTCTGCGATGAATGTCAACTGGTCGACATCCTTCAGCTGTTAGAAACCGAATCACCGCTCGCTGATCAACTCTGGACAGATTCCGTGTCATCCCCGCCATGTTTTCAACAGCCTGCTATGAGTCAGAGGATAATGAAATTTTGCAAACTTCACGGGTGGTATATGGGCTGTTTACATCAGAAGTGACGTCATCATGCGCATTGTACGTACGTTCAGTTGGTGCAGTTAGGTCCGGTTTCATTTGAACACGCCTCGGGGATCAAGATGCTGAGCAGCACATGAGCTGCAGTCGTTAGCGACCCATAGCTGACTGCTAGCGTCAGGGCCAGCGAACCATAGCTGCCAAGACCCTTCTACACCTC
This sequence comes from Ariolimax columbianus, assembly GCA_036924085.1. Classification (NCBI taxonomy): domain Eukaryota; kingdom Metazoa; phylum Mollusca; class Gastropoda; order Stylommatophora; family Arionidae; genus Ariolimax; species Ariolimax columbianus. The sequence goes on from JAVGWX010000002.1 coordinate 104,203,222, forward strand.
CACACGGTGATCCTGGATAACAGGCTGCAGCAGGGCAGACTGGCTAAGGAGAAGGGATCGAAGAGGGAATGCTAACCCAGGACTCAAAACATACTTGCTGAAGTCGGATGTGTTGGACCGAAAGGTGCAAATATCGCAGCCAAGCTGTAAACTACGACACAACGCATTCCGTTCTCTGGACTACATTCTGCTACTTAAGCCCTTTCAGGGTTTGGTAGTGGGAGATTGAGAACGAACGAAGAAGAAGAAGAACACATCTCGTACATTCACCGTTTTCCTTTTTTTTCTCGAGTTTTTTCATGTTATATCGCACACTTTCGATATTACAACAGATCGTATGCTGATTATGTGATATGTGAAGTGGGGTCAACATGTTCGTGAAATGAAATATGGAGATCATGGGCGTATCACATTTTTTTGAGATTGATGATCCTGATTGGTTAATGTATTTTTTACTTAAATTAGAAAACGGGCAGGATTCCATTTGGCGTTGTTCACGAACTTAGAAAGGTCCCAACCGTATTTTGGTTTGTTTTCCAGATAACTTGACGTATTTATACCGGTTTAGAAGATTCTGCAGAGTCTGTATACAACCAGCTTCATTTACATTTCCTTGCTCAAAAAGCTATGCGCATTCAGTCTATTCTTAAATGCATTAATTGTCTCTGCCTACACTATTTCATGTGGCAATGCATTCCAAGCATTCACCTCTCTCTGACAAAACAAAAATAAAAATAAAAAAAATAAAAAAATTTTAAGATCTGATATGGATTTTTCTTTAGTTAATTTGTAACAGATGTGCCCTCTAATATTGCGCTCTTCCGTACGTCATTTGAGAGGTGCTGAGATCGCGGCATTGGCTTTGTGAAAAGGATTTTGAAATCCACAAGGTGGTTTGGGGAGCACTCTTGAACTCACAGGTCGACACGGACATGCTCTACAGAGACTCAGACGTCGATGATGTGTGCTCGAACTCACAGGTCGACACGGACATGCTCTACAGAGACTCAGACGTCGATGATGTGTGCTCGAACTCACAGGTCGACACGGACATGCTCTTCAGAGACTCAACGTCGATGATGTGTGCTCGAACTCACAGGTCGACACGGACATGCTCTACAGAGACTCAGACGTCGATGATGTGTGCTCGAACTCACAGGTCGACACGGACATGCTCTTCAGAGACTCAGACGTCGATGATGTGTGCTCGAACTCACAGGTCGACACGGACATGCTCTTCAGAGACTCAGACGTCGATGATGTGTGCTCGAACTCACAGGTCGACACGGACATGCTCTACAGAGACTCAGACGTCGATGATGTGTGCTCGAACTCACAGGTCGACACAGACATGCTCTTCAGAGATTCAACGTCGATGATGTGTGCTCGAACTCACAGGTCGACACGGACATGCTCTACAGAGACTCAGACGTCGATGATGTGTAATGACAGAGCACGCACCTTAAGTTTTGACCATCTTGTGGTTCCCCGAGGACACGCGCGAGCAGAAAACTAGCCACCTGAGAATATATATATAAATATATATATATATATATATATATATATATATATATATATATATATTATCACATACACACACGCGAGGGCAAACACAAATAGAGACACGCAGACAAACACGCACACATACAAACACACACATAATAATACATACACACATAAACACACATACGCGCACACACATAAACACAGACATAAAACACACATACATACACACAAACACACACATAAACGTAGACACACACACGCACAAACACACCCACACATGCACACGTACACACACATACACACACGCACACACACAAACACACACACAATAACACACACATATTAACACACGCACATAAACACACACATAAAGACACACGTATAAATACACACAAACACGCACATAATAACACACCCATAATAACACACCAATAATAACACACTCACATAACACACATAAACACTCACACATAATAACACATAAACACACCCATAATAACACGCATATAAAAGCACACACACAAACACACGCATAACAACACACACACAATCACACACACATAACATACACAATCACACACACACATAAACACACGCAGAAACACGCACACTCACACATAATAACACTCACACATACACACGCACATAATAACAGACACACATACAAACACAAACATAATGATTCACACAGACACTCACAGTCACCTAAACACACACACACACACATACATAAACAAACACCACACGTATAAATATATAAACAAATAAAAGCACCACATACTTCAGAAGTACCACATTTCTAGATCCCCAGTGAATATGAAAATAGTAACAGTATTTGTATAATGGTGTTATTCATCTCGCGCGGCGAAAGTGTTCCTGCCAAATAAAATAACAGTTTTCAATTACATCTTTCCTTGCGGCTCCTTAGCGGCGCATTCATGTCGGTCAGACACAAAAAACAAAACAAACAACAACAACAGACAAAAAGACGCTTTCATAAAAACGGTAGAAAAAGGTCTGACCAGACAAATTGATGTTTTGACGCAGTCGGCAGACAATAAATATTTACGAGATCCGAATTATTCAGGAGGAAACAAACCATTTTATGGATTTTCCAGCTGAATCTCCAATCCAATACTTGATTGTCTCCCTGTAATTTCTTCCAATTTGTATATTTGTAAATTTGCGTTAGACGTTCGAAAATGTATATCTTTTCAGGGTGAAGCCAAATGAGGACAAATGAATTGTAGGTTGGGGAATATAGCCAAAGTCAATGTAGGACAATTGATACAGTCGAACCAACACCAAAACTAGGTAAGTTAACACCAGAAGACCTTCGTCAGCTACTAAGACCAGCACACATGTCAAATATCATAGCTATCTAAATAGCAATGATAGTAACGGATAGATGACTTATTTTGAACACTAGATCGATTCTATATTGAGATAAACATGTGAAATTGATAAACGAACAGCGTATGTGACAAGAACTAAGGGAGAGAATAATGAAATAATAATGTAAAGGGAGAGCACGAATACTATTAAGTGTGGCAGAGACTATTTGTTAAAGACGTGCGAGAAGAGACGGAGAGAGACACACACACAGAAATAGATATTACAGATAGAAAGGAATAGATAAATAGAAATAGAGTGAGAGGAACAGATACATAGAAAGAACAGAGAGTACAAATAGAAATTTTAAGATCGAAACAGATAAATAAAAAGAAAGAGAGAAACAAATAAATCGAAATAAAAAGCAAAATGTCAATCTGGGAGCAACTCTTCTATCTCTTCTCACCTCACTCTATTTCATTTGACTCTGTCCCACAGTCACACTCTTGCACAACTTTCACACGCGCCCTCGTGGTAAAGCCCTTCCATTGCACTTTGGTTGGGCTAGCTTCTAAGGGCGCACAAACCTAGCATAGGTACATACAGACGCATACATTCATCCAAGCACTGGTTTAGCGTCCTGATATCGCCCAATTGACTACGGTCTGGGGTGGAAAATGGCGCGCCTCCGCCAGTAGAAACTAGTGAGGCAAACATCTAAGCAAAAAAAAATTAAAAAAATGTCAATATAAATAAAAAGAGAGAGAGAGAGAGAGAGAGGAGAGAGAGGAGAGAGAGAGAGAGAGAGAGAGAGAGAGAGAGAGAGAGAGAGAAACATGTATATATAAATGTAGAGTGCGAGATAATAACAATTGAGAGCAAGCAGAAAAAAACAACAAATAGCGGGAGAAATGAACAAAACAAGAAATAAATGTAAATAAAGAGCAAAATTAACTTCGAAATGAAGAAAGAAAGCTATATAAAAAAATATAAAGAGATGCATAGAAATAGAGAATGAGATAAATAGCAATGAAGATTGAGATTATTAGAAACCGATAGAGAAACATGTAAACATAAATAGAGAGAAAGAGATACATATAAATGAAGACAGAGATAAATAATGAGAGAGAGATAAATGGAAAGAGTGAGAGAAACAGATGAGTAAAAATGAGAGAATCAGATAACAAAAGAGAGACAGTAAAGTAAAGCGAAAAAGAAAAAAAAACAGACATAAAAATTAAGATAAAGAAAAATAAGATAAAAATTGAAATAAAGAGATAGAGAGAGAGAGAGAGATAGTGAGGGGGAGAGAGGGAGAGGGGGGACAGGTAGGTACAAATAAAAAGTGTGAGCGAGAGAAAGATATATAGGAACAGGTAGGTACAAATAAAGAGTGTGTGAGAGAGTGGCAGAGAGAGAGAGAGAGAGAGAGAGTGGAACAGGTAGGTACAAATAAAGAGTGAGAGAGAGAGAGAGAGAGAGAGAGGAACAGGTAGGTACACATAAAGAGTGAGAGAGAGAGAGTGAGAGAGAGAGAGAGAGAGAGAGGAACAGGTAGGTACAAATAAAGAGTGAGAGAGAGTGGCAGAGAGAGAGAGAGAGAGAGAGAGTGGAACAGGTAGGTACAAATAAAGAGTGAGAGAGAGAGAGAGAGAGGAACAGGTAGGTACAAATAAAGAGTGAGAGAGAGAGAGTGAGAGAGAGAGAGAGAGAGAGAGGAACAGGTAGGTACAAATAAAGAGTGAGAGAGAGAGAGGAACAGGTAGGTACACATAAAGAGTGAGAGAGAGAGAGAGGAACAGGTAGGTACACATAAAGAGTGAGAGAGAGAGAGAGAGGAACAGGTAGGTACACATAAAGAGAGAGAGAGAGAGAGGAGCAGGTAGGTACACATAAAGAGTGAGAGAGAGAGAGAGTGAGAGAGAGAGAGTGAGAGGAACAGGTAGGTACACATAAAGAGTGAGAGAGAGAGAGAGAGAGGAACAGGTAGGTACACATAAAGAGTGAGAGAGAGAGAGAGAGGAACAGGTAGGTATCAATAAAGTGTGTGTGTGTGTGTGTGTGTGTGAGAGAGAGAGAGAGGGAGAGAGAGAGAGAGAGAGTGGGAACAGGTAAGCACAAATAAAAAGTGAGCGATAGAGAAACAGGTGTGGTGCAAATAAAGAGTGAGAGAGAGCGAAAGAGAGAGAGAGAGAGAGAGTGAAGTAGTTAAATTAATGGATGCGTTAAATTGACAATATTGAGACATACTGTAAGGAATCATGTAACAAACATATATTTGTATTTGTATACGCAAAACTATACCTTGTTACGCTTTCCAAAAATTGTTAACGATCGAAGTTGTCGACATTCTACTTCCCAATTCTCTCTGCCACGCCCCTCCCAACCGACATAAACACACGCACACTCACGTTCAAGCATACGTACAAGCACGCGCGCGCACACACACACATACACACACGCACGCACTCATCAATACCTGTTTTGTAATATCGAAAATGGGCAACATTTCAAAAACGTTAAAAAAACAAAAAACCAACTGGGATAACAATAATTGGTCCAGCTCATATAACTCAAAATACTAGCTCTGTGGTTGAAAGCGCCGACAGTCTTCCCCAAAAAATCAATATAACAAACATCAAGGCTCTCACGATAAATTGAATTAAGGCGCAAGATGTACACAAGATGTACCGAAGGCACTCTCAATGCGTACCACCTCAAATCTGATGGGGAGGTTTGGAAATTCCAAATAACATTCACTAAAATCAATCATGAAATTCCTGACGAATTCAGAGAAACATTTCAAGCTAGTAGCTCGTGTTATGTCGTCGGCACTTTCAGAAATGAAATGAACTAAACAAGTATGGGAGAGCTCAGGTTTAATGAAGTTACTTACGTGAGCCATTTTACGAGGCGTAATTCAAATGGAACCGGACCTAACTGTACCATTAGATAAAAAAACAAACCCCCCATCCCCCCCCCCCCCCCCCCCAAAAAAAAATTACTTTAAGCGAGGGTTCGACTTCATTACCTCATCTGTCGAGAGCATCGCACAAAGCACGAACTCCGTATCTCCAGTGATGAACCCAGGGATCTACGGAAAAAATTGACATCATGGATCGATCGTCGCAGTTCGAATTCGAACCCCGACCGTCTGAACACGAGGCAAACGGCTAGACCACTTCGCCACAGAGACACACAAAGCGCAGCTATGTGCACAAGTTACAAGCAGGCCCGTTTTGAATGCACGCTCGTCACGTACCGCCTAAAAACTGATAGGGAGGTTTGGAAGTTCGGAATAATATACATGAAAAACTATCCTGAAGTTCCTAATCACAAAATAGAAATTGTTATGCTAATAGAAATACTACAAGTCAGGTCAGGTAGGGCATCCCGTAACCGGTGAGGTCGTTGGGGCACACATGAAGACATCCTCACAACCACACGCCCCCCTTCTCTGTCAGCGGCCGCTGCCTGTGCCTCTTCTGGTCGGAGATTGGTCCATTCTTGTATGTTGTCCTCCCACCTCTTTTTGGGCCGGCCTCTTCGTCGTCTGCCTTGCACCTTTCCGTGGAGGATTGTATTTGCAAGACCCTTTGATCTCGATATGTGACCGTACCAAGTGAGTTTCCTTCTTTTGACAGTTGCCAGAGATCTTCAAAAAGCCCTATTCCTGTTGTAATTCTTTCTCGTATTTCCTCATTTGTAACTCGATCTTTGTACGTGACGTTTATTTAAAAGTCTTCGGAAACATCTCATCTCCAAGGCGTGTATTCTTTGCTGAAGGTCAGCTGTAACTGTCCATGTCTCACAAGTATAGAGGCATATTGACAGGACCAGTGTACGCATTAATCTGATGTTCGTGCATAGTGCTAACCGTTTATCTACAAATTACCATCTCCCAAAATTGTGCCTTCATCTTTTCTTCTTTTGTCCCACTGCCCTTGGCATACGGCGTCGCAGAGCCTTAATCTTTTCTTCTTTTGTCCCACTGCCCTTGCCATACTGCGTTGCAGAGCCTTCATCTTTTCTTCTTTTGTCCCACTGCCCTTGCCATACTGCGTTGCAGAGCCTTCATCTTTTCTTCTTTTGTCCCATTTGCCCTTGCCATACGGCGTCGCAGAGCCTTCATCTTTTCTTGTTTTGTCCCACTGCCCTTGCCCTACGGCGTCACAGAAACCCAGGATGCGCACATTTCTTGTTACCATCTTGTGTTGTAGTTAAATGTAACCTCCTGAGAGTGTCAGGGACACCCTCGATCCATCGCCATCAAAGTCGGCCCCCTTGCTTGTGTACCGGAGACCTGCAAATGTTATGCTTATGATGCAGGCTGGCGATAATGCATTCTGATAAAATGAATATATCACTAGATTTTTCTGAGTCAATGTATGACCTGACTGGGTTTTTCTCTCTTATCTGTCTCACACATGTGTAACTCCTATAACTTTCACAGTTCATTTCACTAACATTTACAGCCCATTTCACATTGTTATATCACCAAATTTGTATTTCGGAACATGTGCAACAAATGTAATGAAAATAGAACGGTGTGATAAAAACAAATTTGATTAAATCTAATAATTTCCGTGTAATATTCTTCTTTTGTGTTGAATACGATAAAAGGATGTGATCATGTCAATAATTTAATGTTTTCATGGAGTGGAAGGAACAGGGGCCTGTAACACAAAGAGAGTTAAGGGCCTGTTAATAGACAAGTTCAGTGATACTTGAACCCACAGACAGTCACATTCGTAGATACACGGGCGGGGTGATGAAAGGTTTGATGATAGAAGGGCCGAATGGATACACGTTTAGTGATACAAGGGCCATTTGAAGATAAGTAATATAATACAAGGTCCGGGTGAGACAAGTTTAGTGGTACAATGTTCACGTGACAACAAATGTAATAACACAAGGTTTACGTGAAGACAAGTGTGATAACACAAGGTTTACGAGAAGACACGTGTGATAACACAAGGTTTACGAGAAGACAAGTGTGATAACACAAGGTTTACGAGAAGACAAGTGTGATAACACAAGGTTTACGAGAAGACAAGTGTGATAACACAAGGTTTACGAGAAGACAAGTGTGATAACACAAGGTTTACGAGAAGACAAGTGTGATAACACAAGGTTTACGAGAAGACAAGTGTGATAACACAAGGTTTACGAGAAGACAAGTGTGATAACACAAGGTTTACGAGAAGACAAGTGTGATAACACAAGGTTTACGAGAAGACACGTGTGATAACACAAGGTTTACGAGAAGACAAGTTTGATAACACAAGGTTTACGAGAAGACACGTGTGATAACACAAGGTTTACGAGAAGACAAGTGTGATAACACAAGGTTTACGAGAAGACAAGTTTGATAACACAAGGTTTACGAGAAGACAAGTGTGATAACACAAGGTTTACGAGAAAACAAGTGTGATAACACAAGGTTTACGAGAAGACAAGTGTGATAATACAGGAGTCAGATAAAAGCATCATCGTCATAATGTAGTATGCTTTTTGCAGAATGTAGCTCTCATGGCAGCCAGCCTGTTGCAAACTGTCTTCCGCCAGTCTTCAGGGCCTGTTCCAGTCAAATCCAGCGTCTCCTTGATGTCCTGAGCCCATCTCTTCTCGGTCGGTCCCTGCCTCTCTTTCCATTGTCCATGCCCTCCATAACCACACTTTCCAGTCCGTTGTGCCGTTTAACGTGTAAAAAAAACTCTCAGCTTTCGGGTCATTACATGATTTATAAGCCAATTCTCGTATACATTCAGGTCTTGCAGGATGGATTTGTTTGTTTCTGTCTTTGTCCACTGGATTTTCAGGACTCTTCTGTAGTACTGTGTCTCAAAAGCAGCGATCTTCGCTCTTAGTGCTTTTGTAAACGCCCATGTTTGACAACCATAGGTTTCCATAGGAAAAATGCATGATCTGAGGATCTTTAGTTTTTGTGCCTTGTTTGTATTATACCATAGGTTCTGCATACTCCTTAGCTTCTGCATTGCCGTAGTCAGTCGTCTTCTTACTTCTTTTGTACAGTCTCCATTTTCATAATGATACGCAATAAGATCTTGCTGGCGTGGCTTATCAAGGCGATAGTGCGATAGTTTTACATACCTTCTGATTCCTCTTCTTAGGTAATGGGATGTACACAGATCGGTTCCATGCTTTGGGCCATTCTGTGTTGCGCTAAATCTTTTTTTCAGACTGCATAGTATATGCGGATGCTTGCCTCTCCTCCCGCTTGTATCAGTTGAGCGGGTATATCATCGCATCCTATGGTTTTCCATTTTTCAGTGCCTCAATCGCTGCTCGTTCAATGTGGGTTCTTCCTTTTTATTGTTTGTTGGCATGTCTTCGTATTTGTGTTGTCTCCGTACACCTCTCCGCAATATTTCACCCATCTTACTAGAATGTCTTTGCTTTCTGTCAGAGTTGCCCCATTTCTGTAGAGATGACCGGAATTCTCCAGACAGAGATCTAATCTCCTTGAATGCTTCTCCTTCCTTCCTCCGTCCCTGTAGTTAATCTATTTTGTTGCGTGTGTCCAGTATGTGCTGTTTCCTATCTTGCCTAATCTTTCTCCTGATTTCTCTAGTATGATTACTGTATTTGTCGGTGTTTCGTTCTGTTCCTGCCTGTTTTAGTTTCTTTCTTTCCTCTACGAGTCGCAGTATCTGCTCCGTAATATAGTTTTGTTTCTTTCGTAATTTCTTAGGAATAATGTCCTGCTCTGTTGAGAAGAGTGCTTCCTTCACTCGCGACACCCATTATTTAATAGAAATGGTTTCTTGCATTACCATTAGTGCATCGAACTTGTTTTACATGTCGACGTTATATTCATATGGTGTTGCCTGCACATCGAAACATCCTGGATGCAGGTGTGATAGTACATGAATCACATGAAAGCAAATGTAATAAAACAAGTTAAAGAGAAGATAAGAATGATAAAACAAGGTTTACTCGAAGGCAAGTGTGATAATACAGGAGTCACATGAAGGCATGTCTTATAATAAAGGAGTCACGCAAAGGTAAATTGTGATAATACAGGAGTTACATGAAGGCAAATGTAATAAAACAAAGTTAAACGTATGATAATACAGGAGTCGCATGAAGACAAGTGTGATAACACAAGGGTCGAATGTATACACGTATGATAACACACGGTTTGATGGAGACAGGTATGATAACACAGGGTTGGCATGAAGAAAGGTGTGATAACACTGCTTTGCATGGAGACAGGTATGATAACAAACGGTTCACAGAAAGACAGGCGTGAAAATACTGGTTCGCATGGAGACAGGTATGATAACAAACGGTTCACAGAAAGACAGGTGTGAAAACACTGGTTCGCATGGAGACAGGTATGATAACAAACGGTTCACAGAAAGACAGGTGTGAAAACACTGGTTCGCATGGAGACAGGTATGATAACAAACGGTTCACAGAAAGACAGGTGTGAAAACACTGGTTCGCATGGAGACAGGTATGATAACATAAGAGCGGCATAAAAGACACGTTAGATAACGTCCAGACATGATGATGGTCAGTCCACTTCAAGGTATCAGTGACATGGTTGACCCTGATGTGACAAGGAGTCAGTCCACTTCAAGGTATCAGTAACATGGTTGACCCTGATGTGACAAGGAGTCAGTCCACTTCAAGGTATCAGTAACATGGTTGACCCTGATGTGACAAGGAGCCAGTCCACTTCAAGGTATCAGTGACATGGTTGACCCTGATGTGACAAGGAGCCAGTCCACTTCAAGGTATCAGTAACATGGTTGACCCTGATGTGACAAGGAGTCAGTCCACTTCAAGGTATCAGTAACATGGTTGACCCTGATGTGACAAGGAGCCAGTCCACTTCAAGGTATCAGTAACATGGTTGACCCTGATGTGACAAGAAGCCAGTCCACTTCAAGGTATCAGTAACATGGTTGACCCTGATGTGACGAGGAGCCAGTCCACTTCAAGGTATCAGTAACATGGTTGACCCTGATGTGACAAGGAGCCAGTCCACTTCAAGGTATCAGTAACATGGTTGACCCTGATGTGACAAGGAGCCAGTGCACTTCAAGGTATCAGTAACATGGTTGACCCTGATGTGACAAGGAGCCAGTCCACTTCAAGGTATCAGGAACATGGTTGACCCTGATGTGACAAGGATCAGTCCACTTCAAGGTATCAGTGACATGGTTGACCCCGATGTGACAAGGGTCAGTCAACTTCAAGGTATCAGTGACATGGTTGACCCTGATGTGACAAGTGTCAGTCCACTTCATGGTATAAGTGACATGGTTGACTCTGATGTGACAAGGGTCAGTCCACTTCAAGGTATCAGTGACATGGTTGATCCTGATGTGACAAGGGTCAGTCCACTTCAAGGTATCAGTGACATGGTTGACCCCGATGTGACAAGGGTCAGTCCACTTCAAGGTATCAGTGACATGGTTGACTCTGATGTGACAAGGGTCAGTGCACTTCAAGGTATCAGTGACATGGTTGACTTTGATGTGACAAGGGTCAGTCCACTTCAAGGTATCAGTGACATTGTTAACCCTTATGTGACAAGTGTCAGTCCACTTCAAGGTATCAGTAACATGGTTGACCCTGATGTGACAAGGGTCAGTCCACTTCAAGGTATCAGTAACATGGTTAACTCTGATGTGACAAGGGTCAGTCCACTTCAAGGTATCAGTGACATGGTTGACTCTGATATGATAAGGGTCAGTCCACTTCAAGGTATCAGTGACATGGTTGACCCTGATGTGACAAGGGTCAGTCCACTTCAAGGTATCAGTGACATGGTTGACCCTGATGTGACAAGGGTCAGTCCACTTCAAGGTATCAGTGACATGGTTGATCCCGATGTGACAAGTGTCAGTCCACTTCAAGGTATCAGTGACATGGTTGACTCTGATGTGACAAGGGTCAGTCCACTTCAAGGAATCAGTGACATGGTTGACCCTGATGTGACAAGGGTAAGTCCAACTCAAGGTATCAGTGACATGCTTGACCCCGATGGGGCAAGGGTCAGTCCACTTCAAGGTATCAGTGACATGGTTGACCCCGATGTGACAAGGGTCAGTCCACTTCAAGGTATCAGTGACATGGTTGACTCTGATGTGACAAGGGTCAGTCCACTTCAAGGTATCAGTGATATGGTTGACTCTGATGTGACAAGTGTCAGTCCACTTCAAGGTATCAGTGACATGGTTGACTCTGATGTGACAAGGGTCAGTCCACTTCAAGGAATCAGTGACATGGTTGACCCTGATGTGACAAGGGTAAGTCCAACTCAAGGTATCAGTGACATGCTTGACCCCGATGGGGCAAGGGTCAGTCCACTTCAAGGTATCAGTGACATGGTTGACCCCGATGTGACAAGGGTCAGTCCACTTCAAGGTATCAGTGACATGGTTGACTCTGATGTGACAAGGGTCAGTCCACTTCAAGGTATCAGTGATATGGTTGATTCTGATGTGACAAGAGTCAGTCCACTTCAAGGTATCAGTACATTTTGATGATATAGTACCGTGTTTGATGACACTTTCGATGACTCAACAGCCGCTCAATAACTGTCTTCACTCGACCCTATACTTATTTTTTTATTTTCCCGATAAATTGTTCTATTCCTTATTTCCGATCAACATTATCCAGCTTCCGTTGTGATATTTCCATAGCTTATCTCTGTATTTGTTTTTCTGGCGGTCTGATTGTCTGCTGAGCAGTCTGTCTGCTGGGCAGTCTGTCTGCTACCTGTCTCCTCATCTGCCTGCCTGTTTCACTATCTGTCTATCTGCTGGGTCGTCTGCCTGTTTGCCTGTCTCACCATATGTTTGTATATCCGTCAGGCTGTCTTGTCTGTCTGTGTGCATGTCTGACTGTCTGTCTGACTGCCTGATTGTCAGTCTGCCTGCATGTATATTTAGCCGATGGTCTGGCTGTGTGTCAACCTGATTTCATGTATATCATATCTATCTTATCTTGCTTATCTAACATAACTTATCCAAACTCTCCCATCTTATATAATCTCTTTATTGTATCTAATCTCTCCATCGTATTTTATATCTCTTGTGTGTGTAATCTCTCTATCGTATATAATCTCTTTCTTATCTAATATCTCAATTATATCGAATCCCTTTATTGGATCGAATCTCTCTTTATTATCTACTTTCTCTTTTGAATCTAATCTGCCTCATCTAATCTCTCTATCTAATCTCTTTCTTATATAATCTGTATATCTCATGTACTCTCTCTAAACTATATATCTCATCTGATATCTCTATTGCATTTAATCTTTCTAACGTATCTAATCTTTCTATTGCGTATACTCTCTATATCGTATCTAATCTCTCTTTCCTATCTAATGTCTTTAATGTATGTAATATTTCTTTTGTATCTAATCTTTCTATATAATCTAATTTCTCATTCTCACCTAATCTCTATTTCTCATCAAATCTCATTATCTTGTCTAATCTCTCAATCTAATGTAATCTAATCTCTCATCTTATCTTATATTATCATCTTACTTACTATCTGTCTCTCTACCTACCTTTTTGTACGTCCGTTTTTCTGTTTTTCCGTCTCTATGTCTGTACTTGAATGAGAATCTCTCTGTCTGTCTCTGAGACTAAATATCAGTCTCACTCTCTGTCTGTCTGTTTCCAATGTTTATATGTCTGAATAGCTATTTGTTTGACAATCTGCTAAATTCTCAGCCTGTTCGTACGCCTGTTTGTCTGCTTCTATGCTTCTGTCTCTATGTTTGTCTGTCTATTTCAAGCTATCTCCTTTTCTCTCCATCTTCCTATCTCGCTCTCTTCTCTCTCTCCCTGCCTCTCTTTCTTCTTTTCCGTTTCTCCTCTTTCTCCCTATCGCTCTCTCCCTATTTCTCTTTCGCCCTGTCCTCTCTCTTTCATTCTCCCTCCCTGTCGCTCTCTCTCCCTCTGCCCCCTCTCTCTCCGTCTCCTTCTCTCTCCCCCTCCCTGTGTCTTTATGTCTATCGCACTAACTGTTCTTTCAATCCACGTCATACCTTCACAAATATTTCTTCCATCTTTCCCCAAAGAGCTGGTTACTACTGGCTTAATATGTTTGCCATCCTAGACACACAAACAAATCAGCTATTGATAATCGATAATATAATTGCAAAAGGTTAGAAACAAAACGAGCTTATCTAAACATAAATGAAAGAAGGAAAGACGAAATAGCCACAGACACAGCATCAGAACTAATCATTGAATGCTCAAATGCAACAAAAACAAACAAATGAAGCCATTTTCGGACATAGAAATGTCTTCAGAAATGAAATATCGATTGTAATAACAAATAAGCACACATATTGGTTTAAAAAAATTCTACAACAGAGAGACCCGTGCAAAAAGGTGCAATTTTATAATTAAATTTCGCATTTGTTTCCCTTTTTTCTTTTAAGCAAAGAGGAACGACAACCGCATACAAATATGTTAACTAAGGGAATTAATTTACAAGAAACCCTTGGGGAAGAGAAAGAATGGAAGGATCAAAGGACAAAGCTTGAGAGACGTAATAGAAATGAGCAGTATTTTTCTAAGACTTCAAACCATAGACATACTAAATGGGAGGATAGACCCTACAGACACTGATGTTGGGGATGAAGGTTGTGTTCCTTCTTCTTTTTTCTTCCTCCTCTTCTTCTTAATCTTCTTTGTTTTCTTCTCCTTCTTCTTTCTATTCTTAGTTTTCTTATTCGTTTTTCTTCTTCTTTTTCTTCTATTTATTTGTTTTCTTTTTCTTTTTCCACTTCTTTTTTCCTCTTCTCCATCTTTTTCTTCCACTTTTTCTTCTTCTGCTTCATCTTCCTCCTCTTCTTCTTCTTCTTACTCTTCTACTTTTTCTCCTTCTTCTTCTTCTTCTTCTTCTTCTTCTTCTTCTACTACTACTACTTCCTCGTATTTTTCCTCGTCACCTTCCTCGTGTCACATCGGTCATACCACACTCCTAATGTCAACCTACTCGTGTCACACTCCTTATGTCACCCTCCTCACGTCACCCTCCTCATGTCACCCTGCTCGTGTCACACTCCTAGTGTCACACTCCTCATGTCACCCTCTTCATGTCATACTACACATGTCACACTCCTCATGTCACCCTCCATATGTCACACTCAACATGTCTCACTCAACATGTCACACTCTTCATGTCACACTCAACATGTCACATTCCTCATTTCACACTCATCATGTCACACTCCTCATGTCACACCATCATGAATATTCGTTATGGCTATCTGAACATTTGTAATTAAAAAAATAGGTAGGAAAAATTTAACCTGAGTCACCCGGGGCGTAAACAAAATGTGGATCGAACCCAATACATTTGTAGATATACATAGAGTAATACAACAGGGTAATCGATTATTTATTTATATCATTTTTCCATCGATGTCGACGAAGACGATCAACAGCATTATTCTGCTCCTATGCCATGCTACATTCTGGAGTCTGTGGGCCCGTCTATTAAAGGCTGCCTGAACACCGAAGTCCTCGCTGATTGCAACACCTTTTTGACCCCACTTTTAAATGTTGAACGGGTTTGAGCTATGTTTTCCCAGGTGGTAATTTCTATTTGACAGCACTTAAGAGACTAATTCAGACTGTCAGTGAAGCACTGTTTGTGGACGTCCACGAAATCGTTTTCCCTCACTCAATTCGCTATACAGAAGCTTCTTAAGAAGTATTTCGCTTGACATTCGATAATGGTTGCCAGCCCATCTCATTTGGGATTTCTGCAAAGGTGCATGAATGTCATACTTGCTCCTATCGGATTTCATTATTTCGTGATATAGTTCTGTCAGCGAATGTGCAGAATATATCTCAGACAAGTCATGTTGAAATGATTTAGCCTCCTAACGTATTTATCTTAGACAGTCCAGCTCTCACAAGCTTAGAACAGGGTGTGGTGAGTGTTGTCACTGTAGCCCTTCGCTCTGGTCGTTATGCTGATTCCTCGACGTTCCCACGCTGTCGAACTCATTCAACCAAAAGCGGTGCTGATCTTGCTCCTCTATTAGCCAGCTCATCGACAATAATCACAGATCTCGGCATTGAGCTTCCGAGGTTGACACATTGTCAACGGGTTTATAATTTCTGTCCCCTCACTGTAACCACTGGATGTTTTTACGAAGTATCTGGGGATAGTTCGTACATAACCTCAGTTGTCTTTGTGCTAATGGATAAAACAAGATTGTTCCAAGCAGCCGAGAATCGCTCCATGCCTTCTTGTATATTTTGTTCTGAATATTTATTGTTAAGAGCACAGTCATCTGCAAACAGGAGTTCGCATGTCGAATAGCGCACCCTTTGGTTTTACCATTCAGACTGCGGAGATTGAAGAGATCACCATCTATGCGGAACTTAATTGGTATGCCATACTCAGCGTCCTTCAAGGCGTTCGTCAGACATACACACACAAACACACACACCCACACACATACACACACATATCTAGAGAGAGCGCGACTAAACAACAGATAGGGAGTAAGAGAGAGAAAGATAAAGAGACCGAAAGCGAGATTGGTAGCAGGGGATGGAACGGGATATGTTAAATTAAGAAGGAGAGAGACACATATGGAGCCAGATGAAAGGATAGAGAGGGAGATTACGGAAAAGATGCCGATGAAGAAAAATAGAGAGTAGTGAGGGTAGAGAGGGAGATAGTGAGAGAGGGAGATGTAAATAGCGCGAAAGGGGGCGATTTGGAAATGGCGGTCGATGAAATGAGATGATGTGATAAATGAGGGTAGAAGAAGAGAGAAATGAAGGGTTAGAAAATGAGATAGAAGAAGTTGGAATGAGAGTTCAATAGAGGGAAGAGAGAGATGAAGAGAAAAGGAGACGACATAATTCAAAACAAGCCAACGAAAATCAACGTTAGACGTATCATGAAAAGAAAGAGACACGGAAAATCAATTGCACTAAATCGCTCGTTACACCAACAACAACCAGGCCGTATTTGATGCCGCTTAGGCGATCGGATCTCCTTGCTCTCGACACACAGCTCACGTGCTGACCACACACAATCCAGTCCCTCGGTAAACGCACGGAACAGATTCGCCTCCTTTGGGGCTTCAGACAGCCACGGGTTTGAAAGTCCACATCTGTCACTTGGGGCAATAATCGGGACAGACCAGTTGATTATCACGGACGAATTAAAACCACAAGGGGCTTCTTCGTCCGCTTTACATTTTTGTTGTCTATGGCAAAGGGCCCTATGCTTGGACCAGATCAATGCTAAGTGTAAAGGGGCTAACTTGCGTATTTAGTAGGTGGTGTGACAAAGCCGAGTCGTTTTTATGGGGGTGGGGGAAGACTTGTGATAGAGATGAGATTTGTACCACTGCGACAATAGGAACGGTCTAATTAGAATATTGTACGTAACACAGACACGAATATGTCTACTGTCGCATTAAGAACGGTCTAATCAGAATATTGTACGTAACACAGACACGAATATGTCTACTGTCGCATTAAGAACGGTCTAATCAGAATATTGTACGTAACACGGACACGAATATGTCTACTGTCGCATTAAGAACGGTCTAATCAGAATATTGTACGTAACACAGACACGAATATGTCTACTGTCGCATTAAGAACGGTCTAATCAGAATATTGTACGTAACACAGACACGAATATGTCTACTGTCGCATTACGAACGGTCTAATCAGAATATTGTACGTAACACGGACACGAATATGTCTACTGTCGCATTAAGAACGGTCTAATGTAGAAGATTGTAAAAGTAAAGTAAAGTGGAAATTCGGCAGAATTAACCACTGGTTAGAAATGTAGTTTTTTAAGACTTCATTGTACTAAGCCGCAGCTTATGAGAGGGGAGGTGGCCAGTGCCCTTCCTTACTGTTTTTACTTTCCCTTACTCATGCGTCAGGTACCTATTTACAGTTGGGTTGACTGGAGAAGCGATCTACAATTAAAATCGCGACACAGAAACGAGCCATTGCACCGAGAACATAATATGCACATTTCCATTTTTAGTGCATGTCGTCAGAGGCAATTCACAGTGCGGAGTAACTGCTCAAGGCTGGAACACCGAACAACTCATAACACTGTAATCTCAGTCAATCAAACAGACAGCATGGTGAATATGAAACAGCCTTTTGGATTTGGATGAAAGATCTTAAAATGAAAACCCATACATGAAATAAAAATAAAAGATAGCACTTCGAAGGTACCCCGTATATGAAACGTGAATACAAGCAAGCTCTAGAAACATACACCAGTTATGATACTGGTGAAACCTCTAGAAAAAAATACCCCAAATGCGAGGCATGTTTAAATGAAACCGGAACAAACTGCAACAAGTAAACATACGTACTATGCGCATGATGACGCGACTTCTGTTGTAAACAGCAAAAACCAACAGTCAAGTTTGCAACATTTCATTATCCTCCGACTTATAGTTTACTCGGCAAACCGTTGAAAACATTGCTGGTGTGATAATGAATCCGTCCAGAGTTGATCAGCGAGCTGGAATTCAGTTTCTAACGGCTGAAGGATGTCGACCAGTTGACATTCATCGCAGAATACAGGCAGTCTATGGTGACAAAAGTGTGTCGAAGACAAGTGAAGAACTGGTTAACGATGTTTAAAGAAGGACGTGAGTTAACGAAAGATCTTCCGAGACCAGGCCAGGTGCATGTTGTTGCGTTAGCTCAGGTCATTCTTTAAACATCGTTGCCCAGTTCTTCACTTGTTGTCTTCGACACACTTTTGTCACCAGACACAGACTGCATTCTACGATGAATGTCCGCTGGTCGACATTTTGCAAACTTGACGGCTGGTATGGGCTGTTCACATCAGAAGTGACGTCATTATGCGCATTGTACGTATGTAAACTTGTTGCAGTTTGGTCCGGTTTCATTTGAACAAGTGTCGTATGCTATAGGAATAAAAGAAATCTCTAGAAACAATACCCAATATATGGTACATGAATATAAGAATGATTAAGGCATTTCTCAAGTTTAGAGGAAGTACAAATGGGAATGACAGACAGAATAAGTGGACGTTGTGAAAGTTATAAGTGTCGCTTTGATGTGAGAGAGAGTGAGAGACTACCTTAGCGAAGTATATAACATGTGAGTTCATGTTAAGATATGAACATTGCGCTAATCTATCAGCTTAGGGTGAACTGTGACTTTGGCAGCCATTAATCTTTCAGATTAGAGTGAAATTTGACCTTTGACGGGCATTAATCTGTCAGTTTAGGGTGAAATTTGACCATTGACGGACATTAATCTGTCAGCTTAGAGTGAACTGTGACTTTCGCATCCATTAATCTGTCATCTAGAGTGAAATTCGAACTTTGACGGGCATTAATCTATCAGCTTAGGATGAAATTTGACCTTCGAGGGCATTAATCTGTCAGCTTCGGGTGAAATTTGACCTTTGACGGCCATTAATCTGTCAACTGAGGGCGAAATTTGACCTTTGACGGCCATAAATCTGTCAGCTTAAGGTGAAATTTGATCTTTGACGGGCATTAATCTGTCAACTTAGGGTGAAATTTGACCTTTGACAGGCATTAATCTATCAGCTTAGGGTGAAATTTGACCTTTGACGGGCATCAATCTGTCAGCTTAGGGTGAAATTTGACCTTTGATGGGCATTAAATGTCAGTCTAGGACGCTGTATGTCATATAATAAATTCCAGGGTTGGGGAGGGGTAGGGGAGTTTGAGGGGAGGGGGGGTATATGACGTTGAAATTGACTTAGTCACTGCTGCTCTACCAGCAATTGTAAAAGTGGGAGGGAAGAGTATTCAGGGTCAGGTGAGACACACTGGTCAAAACTTCAGTTCCCATCCCCGTTTGTGCTCCAAGAAACAAAAGCCTGGGCAGCGAGGTGGAGATCGGCATTGTACTAAAGATAGTAATGTGCTTGTCGAAGAGCTTCGCATTGCACTACAGCTTAAAGGACACTTTTTCTAGTAGGCTACGGAATGTAACAAGAGCCAGCGTAAATTGAGACCAAGGCAACTCGACAAGAGCTAAAGGTTAAAGGTTAAAGGCGAGGGCTCGACATCTCCCCATATGGCTCGGTCTCCCTCAGCAGAACGGTATCTCGCCTGTCGAGAACATGACCTCAGTAGCTCTAGCGATGAGCCAAGGGATCTCCGGAAACTTCTTCATCGTACGCAGTCAGACAGCAACCATTATTTTTTCTAAAAGATCTCCGGAAACATTTGCCATCAGTTCTCAGTTCAGTACAAGTACTTACGATCAACACAACACCATAAGTGTGTGGAAAGTCTTCTGTAATTTGTATCCTGAGTTATAGTGTTTACAGGATGGTGAAGCCCGCCTTATACTCTACCCTTCTTAGTCATCCAGATACGGTGAGGCGGGGAAGAGGAGCAGAGGGGCGAAGCTGCTTACGGGCACAGCTCATAACTTGTGTGTGATCGGATTCATAAACCCATATGAGAAGTAAATCCATTATTCAAATTCGGGCTGAAGTCGGATGCACTATGTCGTTTGGACGCAAAACACAGAGTATATTTATCTCTCCATAAATGTTTTTCCCAATCCAAGTTTGCATCATCCTCCTTAACAAAAAAAAATCGTTTATAGCTACGATACCGAATCCGTAAACCAGGGCAACAGGATAGGTCTACGGGAAGTGGAAGATGGCTCATAGAACCGCCTTCATCGCCTCTACACGTTCCTAAATGTGCTCAATCCCTTTTACTGCGGAAAATACCGACGACAAAGCACGAACTCCGCTGCTCCCGCGGCGGCTTCGTCTACTGGAACATTCTAAAATGTTAGTAAAAGTCGTCTGATAAGGGTTGTGAAGCTGTTTGTTTAGCGTAGCTTCTTATAATAAGCTTCTTTTTTGTTTCTCTTTTACGAATGTTTTAAGATAACGTGTTTGTTTATATTATGAGGCGTAATGAAGAAGGTGAATTTGGATCATTCTCGACGTAGTGCAATGCAATACTATTCGGTAGACTCTACACTACGGGGATTACAGTGTTGATTTCAGCCTTCTTGACCAGGCTGCTGTAACATATTCTGTTTCTACTTGCTTGGCGTTGACATGAAGTGGGATCTTGAACAGTTTGTTTCTCCAGACTGTCTAGAGAGCTTTCATGTCCAGGTTGTTGTGGCCGAGGCTAGCAACATCATTACGTTATCATGATTGCTACAGAAACTACAACTGCATTCTAAGAGCGCACGTGTACTTATGTTCAGGCTTATTGTAAAGTGAACAGCTGATCTGGTTGGATTATGTTTAAAGAGTAGAAGGTGACAAATATGAATACGAATAAAAGAAAAGAACGAGAAGAAGAATAAGAATTAGAAGGAACAGGAAGAGAAGAAGAAAAAAATGAAGAAAGAGGAAGACGGAAGACAACAAGAAAAGGAAGATAAAGAAGAAGAAGATGGTGAAAAAAAAGAAACAAGATGAAAATGATGAAGATAAAGGAGGAGAAAGAGAAGGAGAATATGCAATAAAAGAACAAGTAGAAGAACAATGGGAAGAAGAATGAATACGAAGAAGTAGAAGATCATTAAGATGATGAAGGAGAAGAAAATAGAAGAGGAAATGTCAGTTTGGATATAATTCCGAAAGACAATCTGATATATTGTAATAAATTCTGATCTGATATATTCATGTCAATTATCCCAGAGCAAATTTTCCTAACGAATTTTACACTGATGAAGATGCCAATGCTTATATTACAATTAAAATAACTGAAACAACATTTTCTGCTCATGAATGTTGAAATATGCGGGCGTTTCTTCTGTATAATTTGGTATGACGTAGGAGCATAATGTCCTGGCTGATAGGCGTTTTCTTTTCCGTACACTTTCACACGTGATCACGTCTAATAGATGCAGTGGTCAGTCTCAGGTTATTGGTATCTCGAAATAGCTTGTCCTTGTACGCTTTCATACACAGACATAATTATGTCTAATGGAAGCAGTGGTCAGTCTCAAGCTGTTGGTATCTCCATATTGCTTGTCCTGTCAGAATACTAGTCTCAAGCTGTTGGTATCGCCATATTGCTTGTCCTGTCAGGATACTAGTCTCAAGCTGTTGGTATCTCCATATTGCTTGTCCTGTCAGGATACTAGTCTCAAGCTGTTGGTATCTCCATATTGCTTGTCCTGTCAGAATACTAGTCTCAAGCTGTTGGAATCTCAATATTGCTTGTTCTGTCAGGATACTAGTGAGGACCGTTCCGGATGTCTCTGTTTCTCTGATGTTCAGCAACTCCCTCAACAACAAACTGACAATCACGTACTTTATCGCTCTTTAACTCACTCACTCACTCACTCACTCACTCACTCACTCACTCCCTCACTGTGCCGCGGTGGTCGTGAGCAATGTATCTCAAGATACATGTCTCTTGTCATAATGATACAATCTGCAAGACTGTCCATGTCCAACTTTTTATGCTATCTTCCCACTTACATCGTTGTCTACCTCAGGCTCGTTTGATCTCCGCTTTTCTTCCAGTATTATGTTCCAGAAAATGTGACGTCTTATGATGGGACCAAAATATCTTAGCTCCGAACTCTGATTTCATGCATCAATTCTCTGTTTACCCACAGTCTACTGTAGATACAGGCCTTCTGACTCACGAAAACAAAACCCCTCTGAAACGTCACATTCCAAGGCTAACTAAATGACGGAACTTTCAAGGGTCAACTATCAGTGAAGCTTTAATAGCGTGTTTGGGAAACAGAGAAGAATATGCATGGATTAGGGCAAGATTCTGTGAAAGAATGACTCTCAACAGGGATTTGTTGTTTTGTGTATCGTGAATTTATTTTATATCTCTGTGTGAAGCAGGAATTGATTATAAACCTTGGCAAAATATGAGTTTCGTCATTTAGTCGGGGGTAGAATATAACGTTTCAAGGGATTTTCCCGGTAAGTACCCTTAATTTAGCCAATTGTTTCTTATTTGTTTTCCATTTTCCCCATAAGATACACCCCTTTGCTGCTATATATCCACATTTCAACGACATCATTTCTCTTCAACAATTGTTTGTTCAATATCCTTGTTTATACGCGTATACACTCAAGACGAACATACTTAACAGCTTTATAAAAACAACACGTATACCATATATGTTTTGACTTTGAAAAGGCCTATGATAGAGTCTGGCATGATGATCTTTGGGCAGCAATGACGATCTATAACTTCAACAATAACATTATGAGAGTTATCGAGAATCCGTATGATAAGGAAACAAACGCAGTCTTTGTGGATGGAAAAAAATATGAACCGTTCCGCACATACGTCGGCGTAAGACAAGGGTGTATACGCTCCTCTACACTCTTCAAGATATTCCTAAAAATGAATTATGGGTGATGTCCTTAAAGATTATGTTGGTACCGTCAGAATAGTGATAGAACTATTATCAATCTAAGCTTTGTGGATGACATTGACGGGCTGGCTGTGACTAAGAAATAACTTCTGGAATTGATCCGAAGACTGGATGTAGCAGGCCATGTCTATGGCACGGAGATAAACGCAGAAAAGACAAAGGGCATGACCAACAACACAAGGAATCAACGCTGTGATCAAAGCAAATTGACAGGAGCTTGAAACTGAATCGATTCAAGTATCTGAGTTCAACGATCAGTGACGGGGGACCAAACGCAGAGAACCTGGTCAAAATAGCAGTCAAAGACAGCGCTTGCACAATTTGATCCTATATGGTAAGATAAGCGATTCTTCCTCGCCATGAAGGTCAGACTAATGCGTTCATTTGTATTTTTTAAACATTCCTATGTGCCTTCGAAACATGAAATATTACAGTAGATCAAGAGAAGAATCCAAGACATGTAGATGAGTTATTTTAGAAGATTCCTAAATGTCACATACAAAGATCGTATCACACATGATGAAGAAGAAGAGAGAATGCAAGCGAGGAAGAACGTTTCCAAGGAAACAATGGAAAGACAGCATCTAAGACTATGCTGACCAGCAACCCGATGAAGGCACAGACAGCAACCGGAGACAGGTAGCGCATGATTGTTGAGGTGTCTGCATGCGTGCCTTAACAATGTCAAGATTACATGAGGTGAACTGAATTCAACTGAATTACTTTCATTTTTAACGTACGAGTGACTTGTTTCGTTGTCCATTAACGACTCAGGTTGGTGAAAGCTCCTGTCGGCAGTCCATAATCATTCGTGATTTCCATTTCTCATCTTCCATTCAAATGTTATTGAATTGAATTTCCATACAAGCTGTCTCCGTAGATTGTTCCAAATACAGTGGCAGGATAGGGTACCATACACCGATGTCCTCATTAACGCAATAAATGTCGAACATCCACACACTGTTGCAGAAGACTCTTCAAGTATCTTTGACACGCTTCACCATCTTCAAGTATCTTTGACACGCTTCACCATCTTCAGTACCTTTGGCACGCTTCACCATCTTCAAGTACCTTTGACACGCTTCACCATCTTCAAGTATCTTTGACACGCTTCACCATCTTCAAGTACCTTTGACACGCTTCACCATCTTCAAGTATCTTTGACACGCTTCACCATCTTCAAGTATCTTTGACACGCTTCACCATCTTCAAGTATCTTTGACACGCTTCACCATCTTCAAGTATCTTTGACACGCTTCACCATCTTCAAGTATCTTTGACACGCTTCACCATCTTCAAGTATCTTTGACACGCTTCACCATCTTCAAGTATCTTTGACACGCTTCACCATCTTCAAGTACCTTTGACACGCTTCACCATAAATGCAAACTGATGGAAATGCCTTGCACAAGACCGCCAGGCATGGCTTGGAACCAGCACTAGAGACACCTCCATTGCTGAGAAACGCCTGGCCTCCGAAGCACAGAGAAAACGCACTTGCGACAATGCACAACAACGGAAACGCAAATGTCTAATTCTGATCTTAAATGTTACATATGTGGACGGAGTGTCCGTGCCACCTCCGGACTCACTGGTGAAGTGCAACACAACATGTCTGATTGCTGATGTCATCCTTGTTTGCGATAGACGGCTATTATTATTATTATTATTATTATCATCGTTGTATTTCTAAGACAGGAGAAGCTCTTGACCAGTTTCAGTATTTTGAGTCCATTTTCAGCTGCAAATTAAATTTCGAGTCTTTTATGCTAATTATCATAGTTTTTGTTTTCTCAATGTTAACATAACATTCATACTCCTGACTTTTGTTCTTTAGTTAAAACACCTTTCTGTAGTTTTTGTTTACGTTTACAAATCAACACCGTGTCATCCCCATAGCTGAGAAAATGCAATGATACACCGTTGATACTGTGTGCAAAATATAGTTCCATATGAGCTGAAGGATGCCATGAAAAAGGGCAACCGTCAATCCTGAGACAATCACAGTAGTATCTCCATGTTGTCAATCGCAGGCAAAGTTCTGGCCCAAGTTCTGTTCAACCGCCTAGATGGTCACCTTGAGCAGGGTTGACTCCCTGAGAGTCAGTATGGTTTTCGTGCGGGTCGTGGAACGGTTGACATGACATATGCAGCACGCAAACTGCAAGGGAAAGGTCACTAACAGAATTGTGATCTGTACCCAGTTTTTCTCGATGTGACCGACGCCTTTGACACCGCCAGAAGTGATAGCCTCTGGCAAACCATGGGGAAGTTTGTCTGCCCCTGCAGATTCAGTGCGGTTGACGGCTCATTTCATGATGGAATGACGGCTCGTGTAGTGCATGAGTGAGAATTATCTGTAGCCTTCCCAATCACCACCGGTGTTAAACAGGGTCGTGTGCTGGCACTGTCACTCTTAACAATAACAATAATCATTTTCGCGTAGGTGTCAAAGGCCCGTTATGTCGATTGACCACTACCATGTCTAATTGCTGATGCTCTGTCTACGCGTAACGTGTCTCTCAAAATCCCTACAGATTCCCCAAGTGGAGCCATGTACCCCGAAGCCTTGGGTTGAGGGCTGCGAGGAGTGTGTTAGACTAATGTTTGTGTCAAGCATTCTGTGTCTGTATGTGTCAAACTCCCTGTTTCCACGTGTCCCCTCGTCAACGATTCCGACTGTGTCCACCTTAAGCATGGTCTTTACCGCAATGCTCACTGATGATGTACGTGGCCCTGCAACTGACATGCATGTCAGGAACTGGACGCAGGGTCAGCTGTTCATCCAGAGGCGCCTGAAATCCTACACCAAGGTGAGTGAGGCCACGATCTCCTGTTTACGGACGATTGTGCCCTCAACGCAGTAACTTCGGTCTCACGATCAAAACTACGAATACGGACGCACCGTTCCAGCCTGTTCATAGGTAGCCGTACATCGAACCAAACTTTACCACAAACAGATACTAGTATGACGTACGAAGAGTCAAAACGGCTTATCAAAGCCAGATACATGACCAAATGGGAAACCGAACATACTGGTTACACCAAAAACGATGCCTATTACCAGTTGAACAGAAGAGAGCAGGTCGTTGTCTTCAGACTTCGCACTGGCCACAATAGACTGAGGTACCACCTATTCAACAAATTAAAGATAGGTGGTACCGACGAATGCCCGTGCGGTACCGGTAAAATGACCGCTGAACATCTGCTGCAGAACTGCCCGACATACGAGGATCAGAGAGAGCAGATGTGGCCATCACCAGTGGAACTGCAAGACAAGCTCTATGGCAGTGTCGACAGCCTCAGGATGACCGCCGCTTTTTTCGAAAAAATAATGGTTACTGTCTGACTGCGTACGAAGAAGAAGAAGAAGAAGAAGAACCAAACTTTACTGTACAGAACCAACTTCTCCAGGTAGTCGCAAGCTTCATCTATCTAAGCAGTACCCTCGCTAGAGAGGCGAATATCAACTGTGAGATCAATAACATGATTGGTAAAGCGAGCTCTGCGTTTGGGAGGCTCCAAGCAAACGTCTGGAACCGAACATGCATCAGTGTCGCTAGCAAGGTAAGCGTCTAACGTGCTGTAGTGTTATCCACTCTAGTGCATACCAATAAGACATGGACATTGTATAGCAGATATCTCAAACAGTTCAAACGTTTCTACCTGAGCTGTATGTGTAGGATGCTGTTATACAGAGAGATCACAACAGACAGACGCTTACCAGGCGAGGAGGGAGATTCAGAGTAAACGCTACAGGGACTCATTGAAAGTGTATCTGAAATGCTTTAATATTCATGTCACTTCCTGGGAGATGCTTGCACAAGACCGTACCACCCGTCGTGATATTATGACCGATGACTCTCAGATCGTAGATAGTACAGCATTGGCTCAGTAAAAGCATGCTCCCCCCCCCCCCCCCAACAAAACAAACAAACAAAAAAAAACACAAAAAAGCACACACAAAAAACACGATTCTCCAGCTGGCTTCTCTCATGTGTACCCTGAATATGGCAGTGTGTACCTGTCCATGATTAGTGTTAACATCCATCAGAGAACACATTTCGCAGCAATACTCGTATGCTGTCACCGTCTTCGCTTGCAATGGGTAACTATTATTGCTATTGTTACTGTGTGCCACACGGAACGCTATGACGGAACATGCCCGACACGGGTTCCCGATGCAGCTGATGCACTGCATAAAGAACAACAAGCAAGGCTCATACTAGCTAGAGAGACAACGGACTGGATTGAGGTAAAAACCAAAGTAAAGTAACCCATAGCATTACTGCCGTAGGGGTGTGAGGTGTTAGGGATCTCACATTTCAAAGGCTTGGCTATATGAGGACGGTAGCTATCTCCTCTCCCTCGCCGCTTTTACTTCTAGTACTGAACCGGTAGCCATTTAAGGCTGGGTCGAAGCAGGAGCCTTTGTGGTATGAAAAAAAACATTACCGGCTCAACTGGGGAATGAACCCAGGACCACTCAGATGCGAAGCGAGAGCGCTAGCCACTGCGCTACGCGAGGTACAAAAGGAAAAAGACAATCATGCACACTCTCCCTTTATTTGTTCAACATAAATACTGAAAACATTATCATAAATATCAACATGACAAAAAATTCAACAAATTCTAGCAATAGGCGGGAATGAAATATCAGAACAAAGATATTCCAATGTTTTGTATTTTTTGGTGTTGTTGCGTACGCCTTATTTTTCTAAACCCCAAAGGCGGTTTGCGTTGCACTGTGGTTTTTATTTTACGCCTGTTGAAATGCCCGAAGATATGCAGATAGTACTGTAGAACACAAACCTATAACTTAACATTAGTAAGACTAAGAGTATTCGCACTGAGAAGGCATACATCAGACCTGAAGTTAACATACATCAGAAAGATTTGACAGATGTCATAAGTTTTGAATATCTCTGCTCAGTTATAAGCACCAATAGAGATTTCGAACAAAGATGTAAGAAGAATAGTTTTTTTCGTAAAAATGTGTTTGTTTTGCGTTCGCCTTATTTCTCTATTCCCAAAGGAGGTGTGCGTTGTACTATGTTTTTATTGAGCGCCTGTTGACCGAGTGCATTCGACTTCAGCATGTATTTTATGTAAAAGTCTGCTTCCTACTGCATTTTGTAAGGAATTGTTTCCCCGGGGTAACGGGGAATGATGTGTTGGGGATCGTGTCGCTTAACCACCAGTCCGCGCCATCCCCAGAAGAAGATTGACCATGCCAATGCAGAGGTTAACTAAAATGAAAATCTTGTGGCAGAACACTAACAAAACGACAAAAATAAAAACCCTGAAGACTTACATCCCCCCAGTGGAAACGTAATGACGCAAAACATGGCCACCCACACAAACACTAAAGTAATTAGATTGAACCCTTCGAGCTAAGATGCTTCAGGAAAGTCATCAAAATGTATTTGATAGCGAGAAAGTAAAACACAGAAGTCTTAAAACTGATGGATATAGAACAACTTGGCTACTAAATAATGTTACATCTATAAAACTAAAATACTTTGTCCAGATCAAACTACAATGGGGATCAAGATGCTGAGCAGCACATGAGCTGCAGTGGTCAGCGACCCATAGCTGACTGCTAGCGCCAGGGCCAGCGAACCATAGCTACCAAGACCCTTATACACCTCCACGCGGTGATCCTGGATAAAGGCTGCAGCAGGGCAGACTGGCTAAAAAGAAGGGATCGAAGAGGGAATGTTAACCCAATACTCAAAAAATTCTTGCTGAAGTCAGATGTGTTGGACCGAAAGGTGCAAATATCGCAGCCAAGCTGTAAACTACGACACAACGCATTTCGTTCTCTGGACTACATTCTGCTACTTAAGCCCTTTCAGGGTTTGGTAGTGGGAGATTAAGAACGAACGAGGAAGAAGAAGAAGAAGAAACTACAATGTTCATGGCATTAAAGAGGTTCTGTGAATGACTGTAACTGAGCCTAGAAAAATGCCAAAGATCGAGAGTTTTACAGATCGGCTGTTATAGCGATGATCTTTAACAAATTTGAAATATGATAATACACCACCGATAATGAGTTCTGGCATCATGTGTTGAGTAAAGCCTGTCATATCTAACGGTGACATTTTGCTCGCAGTATAAGTTTCTGATTATTTCTGTGTCTCTTCCATCCATGCTGATGTTTTCGCGACAGGTAATTAGTTTCTCAAGCTGGTCTGTCAATGACCTTCATGTAATCTATAAAGCGCATATAAATGTCTCTCTGCACTTCTATATATTTTTATGCTAGTCTTTAAACATAATATTGCTTCTCTTGTTACGTTGTTATGTTTATTTAAATTTCAAATTTTCGTCCTGGACTTCGTTGTCTATTATTAGAATAGGATACTTAGTATTCTTGCGAATTTCCATCCACCACCATGCCTGTTTTTCAGACAGGAATTGTGTTTCTCATGCTGGACTATGTCAAGATATTTGTGTAAGTCAATGAAGCTTTTTGTACTTTTAAAATTAAAACAAATCTAGCATGCTTTTACATACTATTGCTTCTCATGTTTTGCTCTTCGCTGTAAATCCAAATTGTTCATCCTGAACATCTTTGTCTACTCTTCATATATTTTTTTTTTTTTTGCTTAAATGTTTGCCTCACTAGTTTCTACTGGCGGAGGCGCGCCATTTTCCACCCCAGACCGTAGTCAATTGGGCGATATCAGGACGCATAAACCAGTGCTTGGATGCATGTGTGCATCTGTATGTACCTATGCTAGGTTTGTGCGCCCTCAGAAGCTAGCCCAACCAAAGTGCAATGGAAGGGCTTTACCACGAGGGCGCGTGTGAAAGTTGTGCAAGGGTGTGACTGTAGGACAGAGTCAAATGAAACAGAGTGAGGTGAGAAGAGAGAGAAGGGGAAGAGTGGCCCCCAGGGTGATATGCCTTCCTCTTCATATATTTCTCTTTCGTATAATTTGAAGTAGCACCTTATTAGTGTGGCTTATAAATCTGATGGTTCTATAATTTGAACATTCTGTTGCACGAGGCTTCTTTGTGTGCTGTTATAAAGATGTTATCAGGTCTCGTGGTATTGATCACGTATTGTTGATATCATTACATAGATACGTGCTTTCATCTACACAGAACGTCTCTAGATCTTCTATCACGTATATATGTTGAATTCATTGCCTGTTTCTTTCCCTTTGCTCATATCTTTTATTGATTTCTCTACTCCTGATCCGAGTCTGCGGTGACCGTCATTATTAACGTTTTTAACTTGTTGTTTTTGAATAGTTCACGTATGTATTTTACCATCTTGTTTTATATGTTTTCTCATCAAGTGAGATGTCTTCATTCGTGTCTTTAATGTATCTTCCTCCATAGGTACAGCTTTGATTTGTTGGAAAGGTGTTTTATTTCTTGCGTGATGAACTGTTATTGAATGTGTTATACAGTACCACGTAGCACTTTGATTGCAACCAAATATTTTGCTGCTCGACAAATAGTAGTCCTTACCGCACTATCAATTGCCATTTGTTCTGGAATGATTTTTGCTCCGTCTTTTTATTCAATTTGCTTATATTATCTTCTGTCCCGATGCTTTATTTTTCTGATTAAACAGATCTCACATCCTCTAATAACACTTATATTGATGTATCTAACTACACAGCATGTTCAGAAGTAAATGAGATGTTATGATGATTATGATGATGATGATGTTATTGTTGTTGCTAATGTCACTCGTACGTGACTTAAGTATTCTTGACGACTTTCTTCGGTAGCAGGTTACAGTGGCTCTTCTCACATTCTGTGGCATACTTGGAAAACCGACCAGTTTCCTCTTGGTTCCTCAGTGAACTCACCCCTATGGGAATACAGTGCAGACCACCACCTCGTTAGCCAGACTGCCATGAAACAGCCTGTTTCCAGGGAGGACAGCTTGTAAGTGATCAGTGTGTTTTACTTGACCCCGACTAACTTAGTCTGATCAGTATGTTTCATCTGACCCTGACTAACATAGACCGATCAATATGTTGGATTTTACACTGACTAACATAGTCTGAGCAGTATGTTTCACTTGACCCTGACTAACATAGTCTGATCAGTGTTTTATTTGACCCTGACTAACATAGCCTGAACAGTATGTTTCAATTGACCCTGAATAACATAGTTTGAGCAGTATGTTTCACTTGACCCTGACTAACATAGTCTGATCAGTGTTTTATTTGACCCTGACTAACATAGTCGTATCAGTATGTTTCAATTGACCCTGAGTAACATAGTCTGAACAGTATGTTTCACTTGACCCTGACTAACATAGTCTGATCAGTGTTTCATTTGACTCCGACTAACATAGTCTGAGCAGTATGTTTCACTTGACCCTGACTAACATAGTCTGATCAGTGTTTTATTTGACCGTGACTAACATAGTCTGATCAGTATTTTATTTGACCCTGACTAACATAGTCTGAGCAGTATGTTTCACTTGACCCTGACTAACATAGTCTGATCAGTGTTTTATTTGACCCTGACTAACATAGTCTAATAAGTGTTTTATTTGACCCTGACTAACATAGTCTGATCAGTGTTTTATTTGACCATGACTAACAAAGTCTGATCAGTGTTTTATTTGACCCTGACTAACATAGTCTGATCAGTGTTTTATTTAACCCTGACTAACATAGTCTGATCAGTATTTCACTTGATCCTGACTTACATAGTCTGATCAGTGTTTTATTTGACCCTGACTAACATAGTCTGATCAGTGTTTTATTTGACCCTGACTAACATAGTCTGATCAGTATGTTTTGCCTGACCGAATGTTTGCCTAATCACACCAGCAAATGTGATAATTCGGTATGCACCGAAGAGGAGTTGTTACTTTTCGGCAGAATGCGAATGTGGATCCGAAGAGTGAATGAACGTTTGGCATAACAATTTGTGTTCTGTATAATCGATCGTCATTTCCTATAATGAGCAATTAATCGATCGTTGCAGGTGACCAATGTACGAGGATGAATTACGACTCTAAAACCATACGAATGCTTTTGGCACAACCTGTCAAAGGTATAAAGACAGTCAATACGAAGATTAGCAGAACATAATGTTCGCTAAACAAAAGTATAAACCACACCAAACTGAAGCAGGCCCAAGGGCTCAAGTACTTGGAAAATATTTTTGGTTACAGAAGATTGTCAGAGAATTGAAACTGCATATAAGAAATCGTCTCACATGACTTATAATTTGTACCCTGCTTAAATACCCAAACATCAGTTTAGCAAACAAATTAACAACAGATAAACAGCATGTTTAAACCAACTTTTTGTCACAAATGTGAAACTTGGTGCCTATACCAAGGCAGAAGAAAATAAAATTACAACGTATGAAATAAAATGTCAAAGAACAGTCATTGGTATCACCAGGAGAGATACCGTAAAAAAAACAATAACATTAAAAATGTAGTTAGAATTATCTCATTGTGTTGAATGAATTTCAAGGTAGAAAATGATAGGGTTCAATGTACTCATGACAAAAATATCTGATCTTCTTCTTCTTCATCGTTCGCAGTCAGACATCAACCTCGATATCTGATCAACTACCCCTGTGCGCTTGCAACTCACGACGGTCTGACTACAATGTATTTATCAACAACTTCATGATACTAACTACTCACTGTATTTATCAAGAACTTCATTATACTAACTGCTAACTGTATATATCAACAATTTCATGATACTAACTTCTAACTGCTCAGTTTTTATAATTGTTTTCAAAAGTTATTGCTGCATGAAACAAACATTCGCTTTCAAAAATACAATGTCCCTGTGCCCATTCTTGTCCGAAGACGACTCATGTTCCCAATAACGTGTGCCAACAGTGCCGACTAGATGTTGTCTTGCTCCGCAGAAAAATGTACGGTCATCCACATGGATAGATCCAATATGGAATATAATTACAGGATGGGAAAGAACAGTGTTAGGAAGATAAAAAAGGAAAGGGACCTAGGGGTTTTAATAAATCATACAGGTAAGGTTACAGAGCGAGTCCAGGTAGTACTCTTAGTCTTAGTTAACCTGTACTTCTAAAGGGGGCAATACCCATGGGCAGGTCCCAGCTATGGCGTGAGCTGGATGTAGCCCGGATGAAGATTTCCTGCTTAGTAGGTTATGCTCGAGCAGCCTATTACTCACTCCGTTGCGTTTTGATAAGTGCCACGAGAGTGGTTAACCGATGTGCGAGTATATCTTAACAGACTCAAATACAAGAGCAAAGTAGACCCGCAGTCATTTAGGCGCCATTTATGCTGCTCTTAACATGCCATCTAACCATGGTCCATGGAATGCCAAGTAACCTAGTTAGTCGCCCCTTACGACATTCTCTCTGTGGGCTTGTGGTCCTGTTCTTTTCTTTGTCATACACAAAGACCCAGGTGGACCTCTCGGGACCCAAGTATCAGCGAAAAAGCCAAATGCAATTTTTGGTATGATCAAACGAAATATTAAACACAGGAACAAGGAAATGATAGTCAAACTGTATAAATTATTAGCTAGACCTAGAATGGAGTACTGTGTTCAGTTGTAGTCCTTGTCTTATCGTAGAGGGGACATGAACACGATGAAAAGTATACAAACAAGAGCGACAAAAGCTGATAGTGGGATTCCGGAATTATGGTTATCAGGAAAGAAAAATCGGACCAGTGTCTGTAAAAAAAGAATTCGATGTGATTTAATACACGTGTATAAGATAAACAAGGGAGAGATTAAACTAGACCATAAATAACACGTTTTTCAAAGTAAAGTCGACTAAAAGAACAAAAGGACACATATAACAATTAATTAAAGTTGGTCTTGATTAGATATTGAAATATGTTATTTTGATAGCGGTGAAAGCTTGAAATGCATTGCTGCAGAAAATAGTAGGAGGCAGGGTCAGTTAATGCGTTAAAGAATAGATTGGAGGCACATAGTTATTTTATAAGTCGAGTAGAAGAAACTGGTTGCATACAGACTCTGTAAAGTCTTCTAAACCAGTATAAAGAATTTAAGTCGAGTAGAAGAAACTGGTGGCATACAGACTCTGTTAAGTCTTCTAAACCAGTATAAAGAATTTATGTTCAGTTAAATTACGCTTATTGAATGCGCGTATTTCGTAAACTTGAACAATTGCTTTAAACTTCGGCAAAACAGCAATGCACTATTTAAACTAATACAAGTCTCAAAGCGAGGGTTAACACAGATGCATATCTCTACATAATTGTTTTTAACTTTCTGGTGGCACGATAAAGTACTCCAAACAAGGCGCTGCGTGATATAGCTACGGCAGCCTCGCTACAAACTACAATGCAACTTAACATAATAATCGTTTCTAAACGAATGACTAAGAAGAATACGAATTGATCTTTATTGAAATAAAAAACGATCACATTTCCCTTTGAACTATTAATATAAGATTAAATAAAACAATTCGGATAGTCTATTTTTAACTTTTCAGCATCGAATCAAATACGAATTAACTATTCGACGCATACTTAGTGATAATGGACTAGTTTGACTTGATACTAATGCGATACAATGAAGAAAAGAAATGAGCACCCGACTCACACAATATGAAACTTAATTTAGTTTAACCCGCAACAATCTCATCTCCTGCTGCAAATATGATGCTGGAATTAACTGTGCCATTAACACCAAACATGCGATTATTACTGTCGTTACAATTAGCATTGTTACTATTAATACATCAGCTGTAACTATGAAACGGACAGTCAATGAACACTTGATCCATAGTGAACTATGAAACGGACAGTCAATGAACACTTGATCCATAGTGAACTATGAAACGACGAACAGTCAATGAACACTTGATCCATAGTGAACTATGAAACGGACAGTCAATGAACACTTGATCCATAGTGAACTATGAAACGGACAGTCAATGAACACTTGATCCATAGTGAACTATGAAACGGACAGTCAATGAACACTTGATCCATAGTGAACTATGAAACGACGAACAGTCAATGAACACTTGATCCATAGTGAACTATGAAACGACGAACAGTAAATGAACACTTGATCCATAGTGAACTATGAAACGACGAACAGTAAATGAACACTTGAATAAGTTAGATGAATTTTCAAGATAGCAAAGAAATGAACCCCCCCCTTCCCCCTCTCCCCTTCACAAAATTAGAAGGTGTCAACCACAATGGTGACTAACACTGGATCCACAGAAGCATGGACTACTATGACCTGACCTTTTCCATAGTGAATTATGAAAGGAACCTACTTACTTATGTTGATCATCCTCTACCCTAGCTGTAGTGGTTTGCCAGATAGAGCGGCGTAACTTTCAATCAGCTGTTTTCCATTTCACTTGTTCCTAGCCTGGTGCACGGTCTTTTATGGAATGTCTTATGTTGTCAGTCCAGCGGACTTTGGATCGTCCTCTGGGTCTGGATAACTTTTTATTTTCACTTGTTCCCAACCTGGTCCACGGCCTCTTATGGAATGTCGTATGTTGTCAGTCCAGCGGACTTTGGGTCGACCTCTGGGTCTGGATAACTTTTTGTTTCCTATGTCTGCCACGGTAGCCGATCTCATTTTTCATTCTGCAAACATAACAAAACCGTCGAAGTTGATATTTATTCGCTCAAGTCTGTAAGGGCTGGGTATCAAGATCTTGTGGTACTGTCTGATTGCAGACCTTGTCTCTTCTTGTTACTTGGACCATCTTCTTAAGATATTTAATTTCTGACGTCAGAAGCTGACTTTTTTGGGTGGTTCTCATTGCTCATTGGAATGCAAATAATAAACGAAATATCTTAAAACAGCGGATGTCGCTTATAGATCCAATGCTGCTAAGCATGCCTCGAAGTGGTAATCGCACAGTAAACGACGAAAAGATTAACCACTTGTAACTATATAGAGCTCATTCAGAATTCTGAAAATCCTGCGAAAACAGCTGTCAGAATTCTGAAAATCCTGGCGAAAACAGCTGACAGAAAGCAACATAACTGGTACACAACAGACCTCCGCAGATAAGAAGTGGACGTAGCAGGGTTAAGAAGCCATTACTAACTCAGCCCAAACGCTGAAGGAATCAAATACAATACAAGACATGTTTAAAAAGTCGTAAATTCTTAAACAAATATTCACGCCTGTTCCTCGCACGGCTTGCCAATAAGCTGCAGATATATCGTCTCTTCTCTACGCGTCTTTCCTGCAACCCTACGAGGTCGTGGGGGCATTACATCTTGTCACTGCTTCATGAACTATTTGTGGCCACTTCTGTCTGCACGAACCCGTAACCGAAGTTTCTTCCCAGTTCTTGCCCGTCCACTTCCGAACATCATCTGTCCAGCACTTATTGATGGTGACCTCTTTTTCACTTGCCAGGGGCTGTCTTTGAGTATTTTGTTTGGTAGTCTATTCGTTTGTATTGCTATGCATGGCCGTACCACTGGAGCTTGCGTGCTTTTACCACTTATATGAGGTCCAATAGACTGTGTCGCTGTTGTTGAATGCTAATAATGAGGATGGTCCCTTCTTTGTGCGCCCTGAATGGGCGTTAGGGGGCTGCATGCAGTAGGTTTGCAACATCCAGAGTACGCTGATGAAGGTGGACCTGGGTCCTAAAGGAGACTGTGCTATGCTCAGATTCATTCTCGTGTCACTCACCACTACGGAGATCTAGTCTATCCTCCAACTCGTTCGCCAGGCTGTCATAAAACTGTTTCCAGGAAGAATTGCATGGAATTGAGATTGGCTTCTTGGTCAAAATATTTTGACAGACCGTAACTAACGTGTCCCATCAGTATATTTTGACTAACCCTAACTAACGTGTTCGACCAGTATATTTTGAGTGACCCTAACTAACTTGTCAGATCAATATATTTTGACTGACCCTAACTAACGTGACCGACCAGTATATTTTGACTGACCCTAACTTACGTGACCGACCAATATATTTTGACTGACCCTAACTAACGTGACCGACCAGTATATTTTGATTGACCCTAACTAACGTGACCGACCAGTATATTTTGACTGACCCTAACTAACGAGACCGACCAATATATTTTGCCTGGCCAGACGCTAGTCTCTTCTCTTACCAAGAGTGTGTAGTTGTGGCAGAGATATAAGTGTCGACAATAAATAAAGACTGGGAATTTGCAGTATTACTTCATACGCCCTAGTTCTCGTAGTTTGATGTATGAAACAGTAAACCGATCTAAAAATGGACGTCACGAGTAGCTGAAATTTCATTTTGATTTATTCCTCCAAATGAAGTATGGGGCGCCTCTAAAGATGACACACTTACAGGAAGCCTGTATTAAAATACTTGATATGGCGGCTCTGTCGCAATGGTTGTACATTGTAAGGTTGCTAGACAAATTCACATTCCTCTTTAGTCACTTTTTATACGCTTGGTAGGTTGCAGATAACCTAAATGTGACCTGTCTCTTTACATGGTCTCATGACGTGGAGAGGTAACGTTTTCTGACTTGAGTGAAGCTTGTTGGTTTGGTGCTGACGTGCACTCTCGGAGTCAAGTGCGTTATTTGGGGTTACCCGGCGTCCTCTCTGAGTAAGTCAAGTGCGTTATTTGGGGTTGTCCGGCGTCCTCTCTGAGTCAAGTCAAGTGCGTTATTTGGGGTTGTCCGGCGTCCTCTCTGAGTCAAGTCAAGTGCGTTATTTGGGGTTGTCCGGCGTCCTCTCTGAGTCAAGTCAAGTGCGTTATTTGGGGTTGTCCGGTGTCCTATCTGACTCAAGTCAAGTGCGTTATTTGGGGTTGTCCGGCGTCCTCTCTGAGTCAAGTGTGTTGTGTAGGGTTGTCAGGCCTTCTCTCTGAGACACGTGAGTTGTGTAAGGTTGCCAGGCCTTCTCTCTGAGTCAAGTGTATTGTGTGGTGTTGTCAGGCCTTCTCTCTGAGACAAGTGTATTGTGTGGTGTTGTCAGGCCTTCTCTCTGAGACAAGTGTATTGTGTGGTGTTGTCAGGCCTTCTCTCTGAGACAAGTGTGTTGTGTAAGGTTGCCAGGCCTTCTCTCTGAGTCAAGTGTATTGTGTGGTGTTGTCAGGCCTTCTCTCTGAGACAAGTGTATTGTGTGGTGTTGTCAGGCCTTCTCTCTGAGACAAGTGTATTGTGTGGTGTTGTCAGGCCTTCTCTCTGAGACAAGTGTATTGTGTGGTGTTGTCAGGCCTTCTCTCTGAGACAAGTGTGTTGTGTAGGGTTGTCAGGCCTTCTCTCTGAGACAAGTGTATTGTGTGGTGTTGTCAGGCCTTCTCTCTGAGACAAGTGCGCTATTTGGGGTTGTCAGGCCTTCTCTCTGTGACAAGTGTATTGTGTGGTGTTGTCAGGCCTTCTCTCTGAGACAAGTGTGTTGTGTAGGGTTGTCAGGCCTTCTCTCTGAGACAAGTGCGCTATTTGGGGTTGTCAGGCCTTCTCTCTGTGACAAGTGTTGTGTGGGGTTGTCAGGCCTTCTCTCTGTGACAAGTGTATTGTGTGGTGTTGTCAGGCCTTCTCTCTGAGACACGTGAGTTGTGTAAGGTTGCCAGGCCTTCTCTCTGAGACAAGTGTATTGTGTGGTGTTGTCAGGCCTTCTCTCTGAGACAAGTGTGTTGTGTAGGGTTGTCAGGCCTTCTCTCTGAGACAAGTGCGCTATTTGGGGTTGTCAGGCCTTCTCTCTGTGACAAGTGTTGTGTGGGGTTGTCATGCCTTCTCTCTGAGACAAATGTTGTGTGGGGTTGTCAGGCCTTCTCTCTGAGACAAGTGTGTTGTGTGGGGCTGTCAGGCCTTATTTGGGGTTGTCATGCCTTCTCTCTGTGACAAGTATTGTGTGGGGTTGTCAGGCCTTCTCTTCGTGACGAGTGTGTTGTGTGACGTTGTCAGGCCTTTTCTCCGTGACAAGTGCGTTATGTGGGGTTGTCAGGCCTTCTCTCTGAGACAAGTGCGTTATGTGGGGTTGTCAGGCCTTCTCTCTGAGACAAGTGCGTTATGTGGGGTTGTCAGGCCTTCTCTCTGAGACAAGTGCGTTATGTGGGGTTGTCAGGCCTTTTCTCTGAGACAAGTGCGTTATGTGGGGTTGTCAGGCCTTCTCTCTGAGACAAGTGCGTTATGTGGGGTTGTCAGGCCTTCTCTCTGAGACAAGTGCGTTATGTGGGGTTGTCAGGCCTTTTCTCTGAGACAAGTGCGTTATGTGGGGTTGTCAGGCCTTTTCTCTGAGACAAGTGCGTTATGTGGGGTTGTCAGGCCTTTTCTCCGTGACAAGTGCGTTATGTGGGGTTGTCAGGCCTTTTCTCTGAGACAAGTGCGTTATGTGGGGTTGTCAGGCCTTCTCTCTGAGACAAGTGCATTATGTGGGGTTCTCAGCTGAAGTGCCCTCCTCTGAGAAACAGTGTTGGTTGTTGTGAACCCATAACAAGCTAAAGTTTCCTATTGAGTCCAGATTCCAGATGTTGACTGTTGTAAGCCTATATAAAGCTGAGGTTTTTTTTTCTTGGGTCCAGATGTTGACTGTTGTAAGCCTATATAAAGCTGAAGTTTTCTTTCTTGGCTGTTGTAAGCCTATACAAATCTTACTTTTTCTTCCTTATGCCAGATGTACTAATTCGGATGTTGAAAGTCTATATTTTCTGAGATATTAATGTCATACCATTTTTCCACCTTTCCCAATGCAGTGTTACCAAGAATTTATTTGTTATAAGCGCACAGCACAACAGCAGTAAATTAGCTTTCTATTATCATGACATGACCCACTATTGTAATTAAACGTCTGTTATCCAAAAAGTACACCGCACAGATGAGAGTAACTCTCTCTCTCTCTCTCTCTCTCTCTCACGCACGCACGCACGCACTCACGCACGCACGCACGCACGCACACACACACACACACACACACACATCTGGTATATGCAATAAAGATTAAACCACTGAGAAGAATTACACAAACACGGCTCCTTAACACAAACTGAAGCTGACTATCATGATCTGTAGCTAGCGCACTTGAAATAACCCATAACGCCAAAATGTCTTTGCACCAGCAACAATGTTAATAAGTGGCTCTAACGTTGAGAGAGTAAGCGGGCAAAAACATAAGAAGGGGGAATGCAAAGATGAACAACAAAGCTTGGCAGGACGCAGAAAAAACACACCAAAAAAAAAAAAAAAAAAAAAAATAAATAAATAAAAAACACACACTCAAATATAGCGGAGAAGAAATACAAGGCTTCAGCTTGAACGAAAGTTTTAAAACTCGATCTTAGGCTCGGATCATTGCCTGGTTTCAAACTCTCAAACAGAATGCAGGTGTCATTAGTTTTGTTCTTATTGCATCCTCTAATGTGCTGTCCTGGCCAGGTGCCTAGTCCCAGTTTAAGTTAGGTAATACTTTGCGATACTAGAAAAATGGGTTGCCATGACAACGACTTTGAAATTTGCTAAGAATATTTTGGATTTTTCTTCTATCCTTATTGTTATGGCTGTTTAATGTACATACTGAGTTAGTTTTCTATTTTATGCGCCCTGAAAATAGCGTGAAGTTTCGGGCTGCATTTGCGTTCATTACCTCTCGAGATTGCAAATGAAGGCGAACTGGGGTTCTTCAGGCGATTCTGCTATGCTGTGCTTCATCTGCGTGTTGCTTACTACTGCAGGGATCACTTGAATCCTACACCTTGTTAGTTAGGTGGCCAAAAAGAACAGCCCGTTTCCAGGGAGGACTACGAGGAAGTCGAATTAGCGGTTTTGGCAAGTATATTTTGCCTGACCATGACTAAAATATCAGATCAGTATATTTTGCTTGACTCTGACAAACATGTCAGATCACTTAATTTTACGTGACCGTGACTAACATGTACGAAAAGTATATTTTACATGACCCTGACTAACATATCCGAAAAGCATATTTTACCTGAAACTGATTAATATGCCCGATCACTATATTTTACCTGCCGCTGACTAACATGTCCGAACATTACATTTTACATGACCCTAACATATCCGAAAAGCATATTTTACCTGACCCTGACTGGTATGTCCGATAACTATATTTAGCCTGACTCTGACCAACATGTCCGATTATTATGTATTACCTGACCAGATGTTAGTTTCTCGATACCTCCGCGCTTCCCACCACCCCCTTTTGTGTTCGTCGTCTTCTGTGAAAAACATGATTTCATACACAGAAAGACTGAAATGGTATGATACAACGATTATTGTGGAACTGTTGCAGAGAACCAGACCGATTTCAATAAAACATGTTGTTCGAACAATGCTGGGCGCACATTCAAGATATCAGTACAAGATAGTCTCTGTTTTTGAATTCCCAAAGTAGAAGAAGAAGAAGCACACCAAAACAAAAATGGAGACGAGAGATCGAGACAAATATAAATGAAGCAGTGAAGAGGTGGACAGAGCTGGAACGGATGGGCAAATACAGGACGACTTTGTGTATAGTTGTTGAAAACCTGTGCTACAAAGAGAGCTGAAAGTTAGGTTAAGATTGAATATAGGGTAAAGGTAGTCCCATATAAACCCTTCATTTCAGTGGTAAAACACACAAAATCTAGTGGTAAGGCCATGTTATTGTTGTCTAATGTACACAATCAGTAAGTTTACTCTTTTGTGTGTCCTAGAAAGGCCGTTAAGTTGACGGGTTGTAGTAGCTTTCCTCTCATTCCGGACGTGCTGATACTTACTTCCCATGTTCAATTACCGCGTCTTATATCTTGCATTCAGTATTCAGCGACATGGATTGCCTCGTTACTTGCCTCCAGTATGTCGCGCCTATTGCATGTTTCCTGGAGGTTAGGGCAGGTCATCAGGTTGTGTGGGTACTGTTTTGCGCCGCAATCACATCCGTGTATCCCCATCGCTTCATATGCTGATGAAACGTGCTGATGAAAGTGGGTCACTGTATTCCAGGTGATTGTGCTATGCTTGGTTTCATCTGCGTGATGCTCACTACTACGGAGATCACGTCGATTCACATCTTGTCATAAGGACTGCCGTGAAAAACAGCCTGTCTCCAGGGAACGCTACACTGAAGAGAGATTATGGTCTTGGTCAGTATGTTGTGGCTGATAGGAGAGTTGACTCCAAAACAACATAAAGGCCCAATCTCTGGGAGGCGAAAAAGAGGTGGTCCCAAGAGGCGCTTGATAAAATCTTCGAAAGTGAACGGACAAAAACCTTGGATGATAAGTATGTTATGGCGTTGGACAGACAGAAGTGGCGACAAATGGTTCATGAATGGTTCGAGATGAGATGTCACTGTGATACCCCTACGGGAAAGACAAGATGAGACGAGATTACCACAGCTGATATTGTTGTTGGGGATAAAGTGTAAGAAACTTCAAAGTAAAGGCACCAGCTTTTTTTGTGTGAAATAGGCGTGTCCAATTTGCTTCCTTGCCTGCCTCTCTTCCGTGTTAGCAATCCAGGTACCGTTTTACACCACAATCTCCTGGAAAATATTAACAACAGGGATTGAACCTCGTCTCTTTGCTGCGAGAAGGGACCCACTGTGACGCTCTAGGTTGAATACAAATACAAAAGACAGCAACCACAAATTAGTTTGTTAATTTTTGCCGGGGGAAATTGAACCATCCCTGTCTAAATGCTCATCGAGATCGCTCTGTGAACGGCATCACGATTTGAATGTTGTTCTCCTAGATTGTGTTCCCAAGTTCAAACCCATGTTAGTCCAAGTTAATAAAATATGACAAGATTTAGTTGTACACAGTGCGGCGACTGCTGTAGTCAGCCGCCGTTATTCCTGCCACTATAGGTCTTCTTCCCTTCTCCTCTACCCTCTTTCCCCCCTTTTAGGGTGGCCCAGTATATGAAAATACATAGACGATAGTTTGCAAGATTATTCAGTTATCTTAGTTCGCTTTTTTTCTGTTGTGTTTTCGTCTATTCAATCATGATAAAGACCTTAATATGACGTATCATTGGAAAACGTCTCTTGCTGTTATCGTGTAAATCTGCGTTGCAAATTTGCTTCTTTCTTTTCTGAAAATTATTATCGGCACACGTGACAGAAATGTTAGAACGCAGAGCTGCTTGAATGAAAAACAGTTCCGTTCATTTCACATCCGATTGTGCTGTTGATCGTCGTCTAAAGTTTAAGTCGTCTTTCGTGGGCTAAGTGTGTTGGGTCTGTTGTTGCTGCGTTGGTTTTGTTGTTCCTGTGTTAGGTCTGTTGTTTCTGGGCTAAGTGTGCTGGGTCTAATGTTCCTGGGCTAAGTGTGTTGGGTCTGTTGTTGCTGCGTTGGTTTTGTTGTTCCTGTGTTAGGTCTGTTGTTTCTGGGCTAAGTGTGCTGGGTCTAATGTTCCTGGGATAAGTGTATTGGGTCTGTTGTTCCTGTGTTGAGTCTGTTGTTCTTGGGCTAAGTGTGCTGGGTCTGATGTTCCTGGGCTAAGTGTATTGGGTCTGTTGTTACTGTGTTGGGTCTGTTGCTCCTGGGCTAAGTGTGCTGGGTCTGATGTTCCTGGGCTAAGTGTATTGGGTCTGTTGTTACTGTGTTGGGTCTGTTGCTCCTGGGCTAAGTGTGCTGGGTCTAATGTTCCTGGGCTAAGTGTATTGGGTCTGTTGTTGCTGGGATTAGTGTGTTGGGTCTGTTGTTGGTGCGCTAAGTGTGTTGGGTCTGTTGTTTGTGGGCTAAGTGTGTTGGGTCTGTTGTTGCTGGGATAAGTGTGTTGGGTCTGTTGTTCCTGTGCTGTGTGTTGGGTCTCTTATTGCTGAGCTAAGTGTGTTGGGTCTGTTATTGCTGGGCTAAGTGTGTTGTATCTGTTGTTGCTGGACTAAGTGTGTTGGGTCTGTTGTTGGTGGGCTAAGTGTGTTGGATCTGTTGTTGGTGGGCTAAATGTGTTGTGTCTGTTGTTCCTGGGCTAATTCTGTTGGATCTTTTGTTTCTGTGTCGGGTCTGTTGTTGCTGTGCGGATATGATGTTCCCGTGTTGGATCTGTTGCTGCTGGGCTGAGTGTGTTGGGTCTGTTGTTGCTGGGCTGAGTGTGTTGGGTCTGTTGTTGCTGGGCTAAGTGTGTTGGGTTCGTTGTTGCTGGGCTAAGTGTGTTGGGTCTGTTGTTGCTTGGCTAAGTGTGTTGGGTTTCTTATTGCTGGGCTAAGTGTGTTGGGTCTGTTGTTGCTGGGCTAAGTGTGTTGGGTCTTTTGTTGCTGGGCTAAATGTGTTGGGTCTCTTCTTGCTGGGCTAAATGTGTTTGGTCTGTTGGGTTTGTTGTTGATGGGCTAAGTTTTTTGGGTTTATTGTTGATGGGCTAAGTGTGTTGAGTCTCTTGTTGCTGAGCTAAGTGTGTTGGGTCTCTTCTTGCTGGGCTAAATGTGTTTGGTCTGTTGGGTTTGTTGTTGATGGGCTAAGTGTGCTGGGTCTGTTGTTGCTAGGCTAAGTGTGTTGGGTTTGTTGGGTCTGTTGTTGCTAGGCTAAGTGTTGGGCATGTTGTTGCTGGGCTAAGTGTGTTGGGTCTGTTATTGCTGGGCTAAGTGTGTTGGGTCGGTTGTTGCTGGGCTAAGTGTGTTGGGTCTGTTATTGCTGGGCTAAGTGTGTTGGGTCTGTTGTTGCTGGGCTAAGTGTGTTGGGTCTGTTGTTGCTAGGATAAGTGTGTTGGGTCTGTTTGGTCTCTTGTTGCTGGGCTAAGTGTTGGGCATGTT
Organism: Ariolimax columbianus; assembly: GCA_036924085.1. Lineage (NCBI taxonomy): Eukaryota > Metazoa > Mollusca > Gastropoda > Stylommatophora > Arionidae > Ariolimax > Ariolimax columbianus. Next base: position 104,248,112 of record JAVGWX010000002.1, read on the forward strand.
GTTGCTGGGCTAAGTGTGTTGGGTCTGTTATTGCTGGGCTAAGTGTATTGGGTCTGTTGTTGCTGGGCTAAGTGTGTTGGGTCTGTTGTTGCTCGGCTAAGTGTGTTGAGTCTGTTGTTGCTCGGCTAAGTGCGTTGGTTGTGTTGTTCCTGTGTTTGGTCTCTTGTTTGCGGGCTAAGTGTGTTGGGTCTGTTATTCCTGTGTTGAGTCTGTTGTTGCTAGGCTAAGTGTGTTGAGTGTGTTGTTGCTGGGCTAAGTGTGTTTAGTCTGTTGTTCCTGTGTTGAGTCTGTTGCTGGGCTACGTATGTTGAGTTTGTTGTTCTTGTGTTGGGTCTCTGGCTGCTGGGCTAAGTGTGTTGGGTCTCTTGTTGCTGGGCTACGTGTGTTGGATCTCATGTTGCTGGGCTAAGTGTGTTGGGTCAGTTGTTCCTGTGTTGGGTCTGTTGTTCCTGTGTTGGGTCTGTTGTCCCTGTGTTGGGTCTGTTGTTCCTGTGTTGGGTCTGTTGTTCGTGGGCTAAGTGTGTTGCGTCTGTTGTTGATGGGCTAAGTGTGTTGTGTCTGTTGTTCCTGGGCTAAGTATGATGCGTGTTTTGTTGTAAGCCCCTATTGCCGTACGATTATGCGTATGTCAGATATCCATCTGCTATGTGGCCTCCCTCGTGGCATGTAGTCAGATGGCCATGTATTTAAAGCCTGCAGAGGTCGTTGATCACGCTGCATTCTCATGGGATGACTAACATGTTTTCTTCTGTCTGCTGTTGTACTCAACACAAGGTCAGGTTCCTACAAAACTAATCATTCTATCTCTCTTGGTGAAGTTGATGACTTTGTGAATACATTTCATGTAACACGTTGACATTGTCTTCTCCTGTGTATTGGATAAGGATCAAGTTTAACACTGGTAGCACAGCGTTGGCATCACTATGATGGTTGTGTGTTGTTGATTAGCAGACAAATCGATGTTCGTGTGTTTAATTAGTGCTGACAATTGATAGATCAAAGCAGACACTTTTTTGACACCCTTTCAATTTCTCTACCAAGCCTTCCATTAGCTGTACAAATACTTCCCAGGTATTTGAACTCTTGGACCTGTTTGATGTTGTTATTGTTTACATTTGTGTTAAGTGGACCAGGTGTTCTGCTTATCCCCAAAAGCTTTTATCTTTGACTTGCTAATCTTCCTACTGCTTTCACGGACTGTGCAAAACGCGATCATATTATTGTGCAGTCTGTGCTCATCTTCGTACATTAAGCTTTGATCATCAGTAAAGAGAAGTTCACGAATTGAGTTATTTTTTAGGACTGAAGTTGCAATTTGGCTGGCTTCTGTTGTTATTTTGTTATAGAGAATGTTTTAACAGTAACGCTGAAAGCTCACATGCGTGCCATACTCTATGTTTATTTCGATAGCATATGTGACACCATTAAGTGATCTTATTACTCTTTCATTCATATAGTACAAGGTTCTTACATTATCCAAAAGTAGTCCTTGCATTCCGTACCCTTAAAATCATATTCACAGTTCAGTCCGATTAACTCGATCAAAAGATTTCTCTTGATCAATAAAGGTAAGGTTAAAATACTTGCCATATTTTATTATCCTTTTACTTAATTGTCTTAAAGTGAATTTAGACGTCTGGCAGCCCATATCTTAACGAAATACAAATTGAGTTGCGCCCAGCAGAGGTTTTACAGTAGTCCTTGTTCTTTGTTCAAGTAGTTTCATATATAATGTTTCAATATGACTAGGGACAATGGGGCTAACGTCTAGTCAGGCACAACACACTGATCAGAGAATGTTAGGCAGGTCCGGGAGAAATATACTGGTCAAGACCCACACCTGACGGGACGATGAGGCTAACGTCTAATCAGGCAAACCACACTGATCAGAGAATGTTAGCGAAGACCCTCGCCTGACCTCCTCGTTGGTCGTCCTGGAACGGGCTGTTGTCGAGGACAACAGTCTGGCTAACATGCTGAATTTCGACGTGATCTCCGTAGTAGTGAGCGACACGCAGATGAAGCCAAGCATAGCACAACCGCATGTAGGGCTCTGGTTCACCTTCATCAGCATGCTTCAGATGTGAAGAAAGCTACTGCAGCCCGTCACTTAACGTCCTTTTCAGGGCGCACATAAAAGTAACCTACTCATTGTGGGCATTCAAAACAACAACACCAACATGACTAACTAGCGATGCAACTCTGTGAGAATCACAGTTTCCTTAATTACATTTTAAATTTCAAATTACAACTATCGTAGCTTGCTGCCAATCGTTTGGAACTCTTTTTTGGAAGGAATGACACGTGCCACAAATTGGGAGAGTGTTTATTGAAGGCCAAAGCTCAACTATAAGCTGATGATGATGAGAAAGAAACAAAGTGAGATATGGTGTATGGGTGGAAGACATTGCTGGAGGGATAGTTTACTCCGTCAACATCGTCTGTCCATCTTCCGGCCTAATTACAGTTTTTCAATGTTATGAAATGTGGCAACAAATATAATGTATGTAAACGTTTCTGTGAGTTTGTCTCCCTGTTTTCTACATAATGTTCTTCATTTCACTATTTGTTATGAGTTCTGTATGTGTAGGTTTAGGTAAGGATCAGTCGCATTCCAGGGATCAAGATGCTGAGCAGCGCTTGAGTTGCGGCGGTCATCGACCCATAGCTGACTTCTAGCGTCAGGGTCAGCGAACCAGAGCTGCAAAGACCCTTCTACACCTCCAGGCGGTGATCCTGGATAACAGCCTGCAACAGAGCAGACTGGCTAAGGAGAAGGTATCGTAGAGGGAATGCTAACCCGGTACTCAAAAAAATGATTGATGATGTCGGATATGTAGGATCGAAAGGTGAAAATATCGCAGTCAAGCTGTAAACTACGAAACAACGCATTCCGTTATCTGGACTAAATTCTGTTACTTAGGCCCGTGTCAGGGTTTGGTAGCGGGAGATTGAGAACGAACGAAGACGAGCTAAGCCAAGCCAATTCAAGCCAAGCCAAACCAAGCCAATTCAAGCCAAGCCAAACCAAGCCAAGGCGAATACCAACATGTACTCAGCCGCAGCCTATTTGGGGTGGGGTGATCAACTCCCTTCCTTGTTGTTTTATCTTCTCCAACTCATACGTCAGATACCCATTTACCGCTGGGTCGACTGGAATAGCGGTCGTACCAGACACGAACCACTTCCTGGATTTGTGTCAGTCCGTCCGTGATTTCTAACCCTGGCACGCTGCAACCCCAATCAAGCAAGTCAGGTCTCTGTCGACTATGCTACACGCTCTACTGTATGCCACATGTACTTCCCCCACAATAGAATAACGTGTTGGACAGCTAACTGTTCTCATCTATTTCCATCCATACTGTTTGGATTAGTAATATATTCTCTTGCGCGCTATCCCAAGTCGCCAATAACTTGCTCTCATTTACATAATTGTGCGAGCTCAGAACTGACACTTACTTATTTGTTTTATTGCTGAACCTAACTTTGTAATTGAGTAGAACTATCAAAACCCAGAAACATTCCCATATCTATCAAAAAGACGTTCATTCAAACTGTTGAGATATGTCGGATACATTTATAGGAATAAGACACAAAAGTTCCTTGTCTCGGAAGTAGTCATGCAGTGTTCAGGGTAGTTTGGCTAGGCTTGACTTTGTTCGTTCTCAATCTCCCGCTACCAAACCCTGTCACGGGCCTAAGTAGCAGAATGTAGTCCAGAGAACGGAATGCGTTGTGTCGTAGTTTACAGCTTGACTGCGATATTTGCACCTTTGGGTCCAACACATCCGACTTTAGCAATAATTTTTTGAGTGCCGGGTTAACATTCCCTCTTCGATCCCTTCTCCTTAGACAGTCTGCCCTGCTGCAGCCTGTTATCCAGGATCACCGCGGGGAGGTATAGAATGGTCTTGGCAGCTCTGTTTCGCTGGCCTTGAAGCTAACAGTCAGCTATGTGTCGCTGACCACTGCAGCTCATGCGCTGCTTAGCATCTTTATCCCGCACGGGAGTTTGATAAATGTTACCGCCGACAGAATAAAACAAGACCTTCCGAGAAATTGTTCCTGTGTGTACTTGACTAGGAGATAGACACCCTTGTTACTCGACCACACCTTTCTGAACTATTTAACTGAATAACCATAGAATGAACTATTTAACCGAATAACCATAGAATGAACTATTTAACAAAGAAGCCCAAGTATGAACCATTAGACCAAACAACTATAGTCTGAACTATTTAACTGAATTAACAATAGTATAAACTATTTAATCCAAAAAGCCAAAGTATGAACTATTAAAACAAAAAACTGTAATACGAACTATTTAATCAAATAACCATAGTCTGAACTATTTAACCAAATAACCATAGTCTGAACTATTTAACCAAAAAACCATAGTATGAACTATTTAATTAAATTACCATAAAATGAACTATTTAACCAAGTAGCCCACCCATGAACTATTTATCCAAATAACAATAATATGAACATTTTAACAAAATAACCATAATATGAACTTTTTAACAAAATAACCATGGTATAAGCTATTTAACCAAATAACCATAGTATTAACTATTTAACTGAATAGCCATAGTATGCACTATGTAACCAAGAAGCCCAAGTAAGAGATTTGTAATCAGTTAACCTAAATAAGAAATGTATAACTAATGAACCATATAAACAATTTGACCAATTAAATACTATTTAACCAATAAAACCAATGAAGGCAATTATTTAACAAATTAACCCCCAAGTGGGAACTATAAAACGAATTAGCCAATAAGAGACTATTTAATCAATAAACTCAAGGAGAAACATTTTAGCGACTTAACCCAAGTAAGAATTGTTTAAGCAAATAACCCGAGTAGATAATTTTTAGCCAATTTGCCCACGCAGTAAGTAGTTAAACATTTAACACCAACTGGAAGTATTTTACAACTTAACTAAAGTAGTAACTCTTTAACCAATTATTTAAAACAACAACTGAGTGTTTAAATATTTAAAATAATTAAAGAAATATTGAATCAATCAATCCAAGAAGGAACTCGTTTATCACTTCTCGAGCAAGTACTAACAGCCATTTAACCCAAGTAGGGACTGTTTTAACGAAATAACAGATGTATGAACCATGCGTTCAATCAACTGCTCTTTGGTTTCTTTCACTAATTAACCAAAGAAGAAACTATAGAGCCAATTAATCCAAATATGGACCATTGAGTCAATTGACAAAAGTAGGAACGAATTACCAAAAGAAGATACTATTTAACCAATTAATGCAAATGTGGACTATTTAAATAATTAACCTAAGAAGGAGCTATGTAAGTAAGTCATTAACCTACTAAGGAACTATTTAGCCAATTAACCCAAGTAGGAACTATTGTTCCAATTAACATAAGGAAGAATTATTAAACCAAATAATTCAAGCAGGAACTACTTTTACCAATTAACATAAGGGAGAATTATTTAATTAAATGATCCAGGTAGGAAATATTAAACCATTAAAGGAGCATAGAAAATAATAAAGAAAATAAATAAGAAAAAAAACGGTCTAACGTACACCACCCATTTACTCCCTAGCTTATTCATAAAATAATTCAACCAAAAGGGATCTCACTGCTGCTTCACACACGCATAAGCACACACAACATACATAAACACACAAACACAGATTAATGAGCTCACAAATATTCAAATGAAAAAGTTCGAACTTTAACACATACATTCAAATTCAAACACATAAACACACAAACATACACAAATATAAATACATACATACATTCACACACATCAAAACACACAAACAAATACGTATATATACACAAAGACATAAACGCATATAGCTAGACACATACACATAAACAAACATAAATTATAAAAACACAAAGACACGCACATAAACATACATATAAATATACATACATCCCATAGATACACAGACACATAAACGCATTAAGACACATATGCACAGATTCATAAACAAACTGAGACATATACACATGAACAGACACATACACACATACATAAACACACACATAAACACACCGATAAACATACACATAATCACACAGAGAAACACTCTCAATAGAAACGTAAATACACATACAAACGCACATATAAAAATATACATTTCCACATACATATACACATATAAAAACATAAATCCACACATAAACATACATATAAATACACATACAAACACACATATAAAAACAAACAAAAACACACATAACAGTAACATACACACAAAAACCACACACATAATTACACATATAAATACACATATAAACACTCACATAACACTCAAACACAGATAAATACAGACATAAATCATATATAAATACACACCTAAAAATACCTACATAGGCACATATGTACCACTCATAAGCGCATACAAATAAACATATGTACACAGCTGATCATACTCATAAATACACATATAAGTACACAGACAAATACGCACATAAATACACACGTAAACGCACATATAAATGCACATTTAAAAACACACAAATACACATGAATACACACATACAACAAACATTAATACACACAAGCCACTCAGATTAGCACACAAATATACACATATAAACACACACATAACCTCATAGAACACAAACTTTACTTGAACGCACACAAACATTCAACATCATAGATAAACTCATACAAACATTCATCTGCGTAGATAAACTCACAAAAACATTCATCTGCATACATAAACTCACACAAACATTTATCTGCATAGATAAACTTACACAGACATTCATCTGCATAGATAAACTCACACAAACATTAATCTGCATATATAAACACAAACAAACACATTTATCCACATAGATAAACGCACGCAAACACATTTATCAACATAGATACACACACAAACACATTCATCAACTTGGATGAACGTACACAAACATTCATCAACATAGATAAACGTACACAAACATTTATCAACATAGATGAACGTACACAAACATTCATCAACATAGATGAACGTACACAAACATTCATCAACATAGATGAACGTACACAAACATTCATCAACATAGATGAACGTACACAAACATTCATCAACATAGATACACGCACACAAGCATACACTACAACAGACAACGCATATAAAAGCACACACATATGAAAACACATAAACACTCACACACATTAATACAAACACACACTAATATAGATAAAAGCACAGCACAGCTAAACACAAACAAACATTTGTACAAGCATATATGAAATAGATACAGGAGAGCACACACCCAACCCTGGACACCCCCAACACATACTGACTATCTCTGCGCATGACTTAATATCTCTCTTCCCGCCCCTCCACCCAACCCTCCAATATTATCCTCGCCTCTCTATCTATTTCCTGCCTGACAGGTGCCCAATTTTTATCCTTTCCTAATTCCAAAGATTGTTTCGTGAGAACTCCATTTGTGCGTGCTTGTGAAAGTTGCTTTTGGAGACATAAGCCGAGATAACGACTGGTTACTGCGGTACCAGTCTTGTATAACACCAATCAATAGATAGATGCGTGGTTGCTTAGGAACTGTCAATAAGAGAGCCACTGGGATATGTTACACAAGAAGGATGAAGAATTGTTTCACATGCGCTATCCGTTTCTGTTTACCTTTCATTGCCACATCTAGAGTTCAAGATTGTCCCAGTAATGGCGTAGCGTATCCGGACGTTCACAAATAACACGCCCAAACGAGTGTGGACTTTCCTTCCTGATTGGAAAGAATACATTTCTTCGGTTTCATCTTTTGATTCCAAGAAAAACAAGTTCTTGACACTTTCCTTTCTTGTAAAACAGTCATTGAGGTTTGACTTTCCGTGTATGGGGACCAACATAATTTGTTTAGCTCAGATTTAATGGCTGCATGTCACAGCAGTCGCCAAACAATGCATAAGTTAGTTTTTAATTTCACCTTCGATAGAGAAAAACAACAAACGGGCAACTATGGATAGGAACCCGCGTCATTTTGTCTGTAGACAGGTAAACCCAAACGACTCGTCCAGGCTCTCTTCACACACTTGTTTTCCTAGGACATAGACTATTGACATTACACCTTTTTTTAAAACCAAATTGTCAACACCGAGCATGCGTGTAGCTTTAAAAGGTTAAGGACGTCTTGTAGCAGGTACTAATGTCGGCGATCAAGTGCTAGAGACATCATTGTTTCTAGCCCTGACCTTTTTAATGACGTAGGATGGCTAGTTCACTTCCTCGCTGCATGTCCTTACCAACAATTTCTTTTTCTTCTGCTACATCTCGTCGGCCTTGTTTAAAAAAAATAAATCTTTTTCTTAGTTCTTAGTCGACCTGTACTTCTACAGAGACAGATGCCCCTGTGCAGGTCCCAGCTCTGGTATGAGCTGGATGTAGCTTGGAGAAGGGTTTCCTGCTTAGCGGGCTAGGCTCGAGCAGCTTAATACTTCGCTGCGTTCGGACAAGCGCTTACGGACGGTGGTTAACCACGGTGTGAATCTATCTTAATAGACTCAGACTAAAGCAAAGTAGACCCACAGCATGTTAGGCGCCATCTATGCTGCTCTAAACAAACCACCTTAACCATGACCGGTGTTATGCCATGTCACAGTTAGTCACCTCTTGCGACATGCTCTATGTGAGACAGTGGTGCTATTCTTGTCCTTGTCGAACATAAAGACCCCACAGGCCCCCCGTGTATAAAAATACAAATTATATCTACACATTCAATTTAGTTCCTAAACAAACGTAGATATGGTGGAGCGTTCTCCAAAGCACTGATCACGTGTGTGTGGAGGTTCGTCTCTGTGGACCGGTGCTCAGTAGGTACTGATCACGTGTGTGTGGAGGTTCGTCTCTCTGGACCGGTGCTCAGTAGGTACTGATCACGTGTGTGTGGAGGTTCGTCTCTCTGGACCGGTGCTCAGTAGGCACTGATCACGTGTGTGTGGAAGTTCGTCTCTCTGGACCGGTGCTCAATAGGCACTGATCACGTGTGTGTGGAAGTTCGTCTCTCTGGACCGGTGCTCAGTAGGCACTGATCAGGTGTGTTTGGAGGTACGTCTCTGTGAACCAGTGCTCAGTAGGCACTGATCAGGTGTGTATGGAGGTACGTCTCCGTGAATCAGTGCTCAATATACAGTTGTGAGAGCACATAACGGTCTTCTAGGTTATGTCTGGCTGACTGTTCGTACGTACACGTGGGTAATGTGACACATTTTAACCTGGGTAAGTAGCTTTTAAATCTCTTATGTGGGACAGCATCACTTGCTCCGCTCGACCAATACAGTGATAGTTGTCTCTGGTTTGGTCTACATTCCTTTTGAATTGGATTAAGTGTTTCTTTTCATGGAAGATGATTGTTTGTTACTTTTGTTCTCGTGTTGCTCTCGTTTTTGTTAACACGTCTACTCTCTCGTTTCCTGGTATGCCACATTGTCATTGTAATCCAAATGATTACTACCCTTCTCTAAGCTCTTATTTCGTCTAAAGCTCTTATAAACTGGCAGTTTACCGTTCTTGTAAGCTTGCAGAACTGACATTGCATCAGTAAGAAATAAATCCTGCCGACATTGTCTTGTGTTTATTATTTTTGCTGAGTAGTTCGAACATATTTTTCAAATGGATGTACTAGGGACTGTTTTCTCTATCTGCACAGACAAGACATGTTTCTGCGTCTCCATTATTTACTTCAGGGGGGGGGGGGCAGTGAAGATTCGTATGCCTTATAACTTCTTCTGGCCAAGCTTGCCTCACCTACACGTTGGTAGACCTGGTTATACCAAGTAATCTTGCCAAGTTCTGGGGTTTAAACTTCAGTCGGAATGCAAACCAGGTTAAGACAGAGTCAAGACTATCAGCCATAGGGTGGAGGTCGAAGACACTCCACCATAGTCAAGGTGCTGAATGCAGAAATACGACGTCCGTCGAGGAGGCACAACAGCAACCATGGCACGATGCAACCCGTCCAGCTGTTTCTGTATGTTTCCCAATAGTAAAAAAGGTACCTTTCCACATCTGAGTCGACAGCAGCGTTATGATAACAAGGATAAAACACGGTACATTCGGCGTCAGATCCAATAGCTCTAGCAATCTGCTGCTCGGGCCCTCATTGCGGTCAGTAATTTTAATATGTTTGTGAATTTGAAAGAGACTTATGGCATGCCATTATAAGAGAATGCTGGACATCAATCATACAGTACACAAGAGGCTTCTTCTACTTCAACGATCAACTGATGCTTCTAGTTCGGTGAGGTTCACGAAGGACCCTGCGTCTCAGGTCTTCGCCGATTCCCCTATAACTTTTTGAGCATGGTTGTTCGCCCAGGCCAGACTGCTTCACTTTGGTCTGTATAGGCAGGCAGTTCTACAGTGTATGTTTCTGGTTTTTGCCTGTGTGCTCCACAATCGCACGTGGCGGTGTCTTTAAGACCCATTCTATGGAGGTGGGCCTTGAGTCTGAAATGTCCTGTCATGAGCCTGAAGATCTTTGTCTGCTCATCTCTGTCAAATTTGGCTGCTGTCGTTTTCTGTCTTGTATTCTTTGTGATGGTCTCTCCATTCCACCTTCATGGATTGTTTGATGGATGTCTTTGCTGCCATTTTCTGTCTTGTATTCTTTGTGATGGTCTCTCCATTCCACCTTCATGGATTGTTTGATGGATGTCTTTGCTGCCATTTTCTGTCTTGTATTCTTTGTGATGGTCTCTCCATTCCACCTTCATGGATTGTTTGATGGATGTCTTTGCTGCCATTTTCTGTCTTGTATTCTTTGTGAGTCTTTACTTTTTATGGCATATGTACTGGGTTTAACTCCCATTACTGTAATGTTCCAGTCGACCTAACTGTCAATGTGTACTATGCCTTAAGCATCACACAATAAAGTCTTTAATACTTCATCCCCTACAGCATTGTCTGCTATGGGACATTTATTCTTTATCCGCCATACATCAAAGGCTTTTGGTTTATGGTTTATGTGAATGGGAGGGTGTACAATCCCATTAGACCACACTTAGTCACCTCTTATAACGAAATGCTCTCAGTGTGGCAGTGACCGCATCTCGTCTCTTGTCACACACAGATATCCTCGACGAATAGACAGGATGTTGTGTATGATCGTCATCGATTACGCTAGACAGTTTGAGATGTGAAATAGAATACGTAGATGAAAGCGATAAAGACGAAGAAGAAGAGTAGAAATAGGACGAAGAGGAAGCAGTTGAGAAGAATCGGACTAGAAGATAAAAAGAAGATAAAATGAAAGATAAAGTGAAAGGCTGATGAAGTAGATGGTGATAGGATGATAGTAAAAAGATGGAAAATGTCACGACGGAAGGAAATAACAAAGAATTAAACTAAAGAACTGGACATAATCGAAAAATAAAAATGAGCAAAAAGGTGACACTCGAGCAGGGAGTACCCCAAGGGGGAGTACTGTCACCCACACTCTTCCTGGTATATATAAACGATATTACAGAGAATATACCAAGAAGAGTCCATAGCTCAATGTTTGCAGACGATCTGGCTATGTGGACCTCTGAAAAGAATCTCACCATAGCAAGAAATCGGATGCAGACGGCCCTAACATCGCTGGAAGAGTGGGCGAACTCATGGCTGGTCAAAATAAACGAGGAGAAAACCACATGCACAATATTCTCGCTTTCATTGAAACCCCAAAGTACCAAATTAAGTCTAAATGGCAAATTCCTGCAGCCAAACGACAACCCAGCCTATCTGGGAGTCACATTTGATCGGCGCATGACATGAAAAAGTCAGATTGAGAGAAATCGAATGAAAGCCAGAGAAAGAATGGCAATCATGAGGAAACTTGCTGGCACAAGCTGGGGAGCAGACGGAGGCATACTAAAGAAACTGTACACTGGAAGAGTGAGACCAGTTCTCGAGTATGGCATTGCGGCATGGACAACAGCAGCAAAGGCGAACTTCGATAAAGTTAACAAACTTCAAAACCAAGCCATGAGAATTATAACAGGTGGCATGAAGTCAACGCCAATTGTAGAACTTGAAAAGATTACAAAACTGCAATCCATGACCGATAGAAGAGACTGCAGAGCCCAGCTGCAGTCAGAGAAACTCCGAAGACTGACTGACCATCCAATGCACCAGAGACTAAACAATTTGGGAATTGGGAAACTAAAGCGGAGAAACTTTGCAGAAATAGCCAAAGCAAAGATGCACGAAGATCCCATAAACGCACTAACAACACCAAAACCCATCACTACTGTACGAAAACCCACCTGGAGGCAGGATATATTTCCAGAGGTGGTAGAAAATATACCAGGTATTGCAAAAAAACACTGCCAGACTGAAAAAGAAAGGAGAGATACTACCCTAAGCGTCATAACGAAAAGCTACCCAAGCATGGACTGGACCCATGCATACACCGACGGTTCTGTAACAAACACAACACAGAACGGAGGGGCAGGAGCATTCCTGAACCTACCAAATGGCAGAAAAATAACACTGTCATTCGCTACTGGTAAGTACACAAGCAATTTCAGAGCGGAGGCAGAGGCACTGAGGGCGGCAGTGGAAGAAATGGTGACACACAGTGAAAATGAAAGCCATATAGTCCTGCTTACAGATGCTCTCGTCGTAGTCACAGCGCTAAAAAGCCAGAACACTACTGAGCTTAATGACTTAAGAGCAGCACTCTGCAAACTGTGCCAGCAGTCCGCACCAAAAAGGGTAGTGGTATAGTGGGTCCCATCACACTGCAACATCCAAGGCAACGAGGAGGCAGACAGACTGGCAAAAGAAGGTGCAAGACTACCACAAACAGATACCAGTATGACGTACGAAGAGTCAAAACGGCTTATCAAAGCCAGATACATGACCAAATGGGAAACCGAACATACTGGTTACACCAAAAACGATGCCTATTACCAGTTGAACCGAAGAGAGCAGGTCGTTGTCTTCAGACTTCGCACTGGCCACAATAGACTGAGGTACCACCTATTCAACAAATTGAAGATAGGGTGTACCGACGAATGCCCGTGCGGTACTGGTAAAATGATCGCTGAACATCTGCTGCAGAACTGCCCGACATACGAGGATCAGAGAGAGCAGATGTGGCCATCTCCAGTGGAACTGCAAGACAAGCTCTATGGAAGTGGCGACAGCCTCAGGATGACCGCCGCTTTTTTCGAAAAAATAATGGTTACTGTCTGACTGCGTACGAAGAAGAAAAATAAAAATAAGTAACATTGAAGAAGATTACGAAGGAGACAAAAAATAAAAGAAAGGAAATTAAGAGGCATCAGAAGACGACAAAGAAGAAGATGAGGATAAGCGAGGAGACAAAAATATCAGATGAAGATTAAGAGGAGCATATTGAAGAAAAAGAAAACAAACAGAAGAAGAAGAAGAAGAATGTGATGTTGAAAGCGAAGAAAAATATTAAGAATAATTTTTTTTTAAATAAGAGGAAAGACAAGAGAAGTTAGAGGACAAAAAGAAAGCAGATGGAAAATATGAAACGAAAAAAAAGATGAAGAACACGATGCACATTAAGACGATCGCTTTGAAACGCAAAACAACAAATATACACCTGGTTTACGAGTCGAGATGACGCACAAATGTAGTACAGTGCCCCGGTCGCTCCTATCAGCCAGCAGGTAACAGAGGTTACCGCCTGGGGCACCCATGTTTAACATACGATTGTTGTATTCTATTTATAAAACTTTATTCTTCTTTACCTCTTCTATCGCTTTTTCTTCCCTCTCTCTCTCTCTATCTCTATTTCTCTCGTTTTCACTCTCTTGTTTTCTGTCATCCCGACTGGTAAAAATATTTAAATGCAAGAAACTGAAAATGACACGCCGTTGTTTGCCAGCCAATAATATCCTTGCCAGTGACGTTAGCAAAGTACGACTGTACTTCTTTCATTGCCTCTTTAGCAAAATGTATCTCCGTGTCTCTTTCTACATTTCTCCATATACCTCTTTAATGTTGGGGATTCCGTGGCGAAGTGGTTAAGCCGTCGGCCTCGTGATGAGGTGGTGTGGGTTCAACTCCGGACTCCGCCGTCTTTTTCACGGGTGCTTGATGCGTAGTCCCCCGCATCTCGCAGTCGCCCCCTAGTCGTCTTGTCCTTGACTTGCCACTGGGGTCGGGCGGCTCGAGACGAGAGAGTGAGGATAAAAAGTAGCGCAGCTAATCCTTACTAAAAATAGCTCTAGCAAAATTAATTATTCCATCATCGTCTACTTTGGACGGCGGCCTTTGATTTGCCTTCTTAAATGGATCAATCTTTCACTCTTTCTATCTCTCGTTGTCTTTCGATATTATCTCCTCTCCCCGTCCTTGTCTCTTTAACTCCCAATCACTCTCTGGAAATCATTGTCTCCTTCCTTCTCTCTGCATTTCTTTGTCTGTTTCTCTATTTCTGACTATCTTCCCCTCTCTTTTCTTCCTCTGTTTTATATGTCTCAGAACCTTCTAAACTCTCACTGCCTTTTCCAACTTATTGCTCAATCTGCCGTTTACAATCACTCGTTCTCAGTATCTTATCAACCCCTCTCTCTCTATCTCTCTCTTATTATCTCTCTCTCTCTATTTCTCTCTCCCTCATTCAATTTATATCTCTTCATATATCTCTTCTTATACCTCTTCATATTCCTCCTCCTCCTCCTCTCTCTCTCTCTAACTCTCCATCTCTCTGTTTTTTTCCCTCTATGTGTTCTTCTATGCTACATTTCCCACAATTCAATCTCTCTCTTTTACCCCAGTAAACAATAATATATAACTATAATGTTTTACAAACAGAACGGAACAACATTTGAAAGACAAAAGAGGGACAAAAGTACTTAAATACAAAAAAACCTTAAAGACAAACGTAAAGAGAAACAGAAACATTAGGAAATAGGCAGATATGGGGCATGTTGACCGGTAGACATAC